>JAAGNO010022373.1:0-14777 GCA_033439905.1 Ceryle rudis
CAAGGCGCCGGTCGGGGCGGGAGCGGCGCGGTAGGGCCCTGGCGGCGCGCGGGGCGGAAGCGGGTTGCCGGGGGGACGCGGCCTGGCTCGGCGGCGGCACCGAGATGAGCGGCACGGAAGGTGACGGCGGCGGCGCGCGCGCGTACCTTCCCCCGCTCCACCCCCTGGCCCGGCGGCGGTTGGAGCCGCCGGCTTCTTGGTGTGTGGCGCGGCCTCGGCCCGCCCGCCCGAGGGAGGCCAGGCCAGGCCCGGCCCGGCCCGCGGTCCCCAGCCCCCTGGCGCTCGGTGCCGCCTCCACACCGGAGCGAGGCCGCCCGCCGCCACCTGACGCGGAGGGGATTGGGCGGGTGCCTTTCGAGGCGTGTGGCCGATGCGCCGCCTGCCGTCGCCGCCGAGGGGCGGTCCAGCCGCAGCTGGCCCGGTCCGGCGGCTGTGCGGGCCCTCGGGCGCCGATTCAAGTCCCTGCGCCGGCAGGAGACGCGGGCGTGGAGAGTTGAGAGCGGGAGGGAGGCTCCGCGGCTGGGAGGAGGCGGAGGTTTGAGCCTCTGCCGTGAACCAGTGGTTCCCGTCAGCTGCGTCACTAAACTGCCCTGACACCGAGAGGGACCGTTTCTTCAGAGGTGTTACCGTCTTCTCCCCTGGCCTTACAGATATGTCTGTGAATGTAGTTTCAGAAATCTTCCTCCTTGGTGGTAAAAACGCAGCTGCTGCATCCAAAAGCCGAGTGTGTGTGAAGCCGGGGCCTGTGAACTGCTTGTAGCAGTAACTGACCCAGTGCAGCACCTGCTTTGTGGTCTCTGGGTGTTGGTTTAGCCTAGGTAGTCACACAGACCTCCCTTCAGTCAGAAAGTAGGCCCTGCAAGGAGGAAGCTGGCCTTTGTTTCGTTTTGGTTGTTTTATTTTTATTTTTAATTAAGATGAAGACTGTTACTGCAGTGTGTGGGTTTCTGATACTTAAGTTACTGGTTATCCAGTGGAACCACTTCTCTATTTCTTTCTTCCCCCGCCCCTTTATTTCTTTCTTCCCTCTCCCCTTTTCAGGGGGGCCTGTTTTTTTTTCCTGTAAGTCATTACGATGCTCTCAGTTTTCTAAATACTACAGAGAGTTTAATGCAATGCACTATTTCAGGGGTTGTGTTTGTAATGTTTTCAACTGCTGCAGGAAAAACAAAACCCTGAACCCATGTCCTAACAGAAATGAAGGAAAAAATGATTTTCAGTTTCCTCTTTTAGAAAGTAACTACGCCCACTTCTGGTTTTGGTTTGGGATAATAAACAATTAAACGGAAACATTTTAAAATCCAGTGTTCGTCTGTAACTTTTAAGTAGCTTCCTTTTGTTCGTCTTTTAAGGAAATTGAGAGAACTCCACACGTTCAAAAAGGTATGCTTGTAAGAAAGAATTTGACAAATTTTGGCCTCTGTTAGGAACACAAAAGCGTACAGCTGTCACATAAAGCAGGTAGCGAGAGGGAGGAAAGGGAGGAAAGGTTAAAACATGAATGATGGAATGAGTCTGTCCTAGGTGAAGGAAGGACAAAAGGAAGAAACAGTACCAAGTGTACACCAGTAGGAAAACAGTCCAAAAGAGAAGAATTCTGAGTAAGGGTTTGAAAAGAGAGGCTAAAGAAGGGGCGTATAAGGCCACTTGAAGGGAACAGCTGGATCAGGGTGAAAAGACAAGAAACTGGCTAACGGGCAGAGTATAAGGACCTTAAGCTGCTACGCTGCAGAAGCTAAACCTGCATCCCTGGAATAATGGTAGTTTACTTAAATTAGCCTTGCTTCTTTTTCTGATTGCTAAAGACTCATGACATAATCACAGTAATGAAAAATTTGTAGTTTTAGTGATGCCTCACAAGCTGAATATTTAAAATAATTAAAAAAAAAAAAAAATAGAGGAAGGAGGGGAAAAAAACCCAAGGTCCTTGATCACACAGGGATTTCCATGCAGCTGTTCTTGTACAGAAGGGAAACATTAAAGGGTGTGAAGACCTTATTAAAAAAAAAATGCAACAAAACAAAATACCTCCCACAAAACCAAACCAACAACAGCAAAAAACCCCAAACAGGAAAAAAACCTAAGCCACCAAACAAAAACAAAGGACTTAGGATCCTACCACTCATCCATTGAAATTTGTAGGATTTTTTTATAATTTTCACTAGGAATGTGGTGGAAAAAGTAGCATGCTAACATGAAGATGATGTCAGTTGGTACTAAGGTTCATCCAGTTATTCTGTTCTGTAAAATACAGCTACTGTCAGGAGTGCTCTGAAGACATCATTCTGATGCTGCTTATGGTCTGGCAAAACTATTTTGAAATATATATAATTTTTTTTTTGTCTTCTATTAATAGGATCGGGTGGGTTCAGAAAAAGAAAGCATGACAATTTTCCACATGGTCAAAGAAGAGAGGAAAAAGAGAATGTTAATCCATCTTCAGCTTTGATGACATCTTTTAAATGTAAGTAGGCATTTGGAAAGCTAGATTATAAGACCATGTGGTGTAGAAATTGCTAGGAAATTACTAGTATTTAGTGATGGAATAAACCATCTTTCTCTGGGGGAGAAACTTGAAACTAGGTGGACTCATGCTTCATACATTTAGAGCTTGGTGTTTTGCATTTTGTGCAATAAAGACTTGAGAGTGGAATTTCACAGAGCTCTACCTGATTGTTGACTTGCTCCCTTTTTCATCCTACCTGCTGTTCCCCCTCTCCACCCACCTTGTGCCGAAACTGATGCTAAGCAAACTCAGCCAGACAAAAAGTGGCTAGGCCCTTTGGTGGCAGAAAACTGTAAGGTCTGCAGAGATGTAATGCAAAATTTGAGTTGTGTAGATAAGAGATGGCTACCTTTGTGGAGACCAAGAAGGCACTTAGCTGTTGACCTTAGCTCTGGAGCATAGAGACTAAGCTACTTCAGTGTAAATCTGAGTGCACTGATTTGTGAGTTGGTAGCTGTTTATACATGCACTTTGTAAAAATGAGGAGTTTAGCTAACTAATACAGGCCTGTATGTAGACACTTATTTCAGTTTGCATGCCTTTTTAAAATTAGTTTGTGTTTTGGTTTCCTTAAATAAGCAGGCATAAACTTCCCTCCAGCCAAATTGTTTTTATAGGATTTTGCACAAAACTAGATTTAAACTCCAGTAAATTTAGTTGGACTTAATCATTAGACAGGCTTTAATAAGGCAAAAGTTGAGCTTCGGGGATTAGAAGACTTGAGAGGAGTAAGAAGATGTGAGATGGGGAACAGATTAATTCTTGGTGTAAAATTTTCCCCATCCCACCTATTTTTTATGAAGTTAAGGTGAAGCTGGATGGCTGTTACAGATGGTCACTTCCACAATATTGTTTCCTTGCTTCCTCAAACAGACCTTTTTCTTTTTTTTCTGAGTCAGCTTAGTAGGTAATTAATTTTGACCCTTAAACTTTTATACTAAATAACATACATACACATGCACTCAAATTGAGTAGTGCGACTCTACTTGCAACTGTAATTTTTCACCTTCAAGGATATCAGTTTATCATAAGGTTGCCATTAATTCAAATTCAAAACAACACTTGTTTCTCTCTTTTCCCATGATACCCAGTCAGTAGCATTGGGTTATTTCAGAAAGGATGCAAGGGACACGGTTTATTCAGCTTTTCAAAGATCCACTCTTTGTATTGCACCAGTGCTTATAAGCCCCAGGCGGAGACACTTGTGGTGTCTGTGTCAGGCACAAGCATTAAGAAAAGATGTGCTCCAGATCAGTTACAACTGAGCAAGCTGTGTAAGGTAAACCTGAGCAGAGCACTATTTCTATACATGTTGCCTGAATCTAAACAACTTAATGTGTGAAATGAAATGGTTATACACATTTTGCTCTTTTTCTCTCTTTGGAAAAATGTACTTGAATTGATACAGTTACCTCTTGGCACCAAAGATTTCTAAAAAAAATAATGAGAAACTGTCTTCTATAATAATAATGAATCAAAACCTGCGTATTGTGTTATAGCCTTTTTTCTTTTTTCTTTTTTTTCCTTTTTTTGTCTTTTTCTTTATATTTTAAATATGAGAGCTCAGTGATACAGAGAGTGGATAGTATCTTGGTTTGTAAGGTTAAGATTTATTAAGTGTCATTTTTAATGGTCTGATTCTGCACCACCAAAATCAATAGAATTTGAGTGTTTGCTTTCAGTGATAGATTAGACAATAAAGTGGAATGTGTGGAGGAGGTGGCTATGTGGTCTCAGTGTGTTAGCATGGAGAATCACCCGAGTTCTAAACCTTTCCAATCTTAGGCAACAGGACAGTAGATTTTCTTGTGTTTTTTTTAGGGTAAAGATTACTGTATTTGTTTGTGTTTTACTTCAGGACACAAAAGCCTTCCTAGTAATCCATAAAAGATTTAAAATCTAAAAGCCATCACCATGGAAAAGATATTTGGGGCATTGCTAATATTGTAATCTTGTAGAATAGTGAATTTCCTGTCGATTAAATTTGTAAATGCTTGTTGGAAGTGTCATATATGGCATCCTGTGAAGGAAAGTACCAGTCAACCTTCTTCAGATTCCTGTCACTATGATCTGAGGGAAGATCCTTAATAGTATTGCAGTCGTGGACTTGATTCTCAGAATTTGGAAGAAGCACGCCAGTCAGACATGTGAAAGATTTAAAGGATCGATAGGAGTATTTGTGACTTATCTTAGAATTTCAGAAGAAGATTGAAGAGAACAGAGCAAAATTAGAGCAACCAAATTTTTATCAAGGCAGTGAGAAATACAGTTACTTTTTTAGCTTCATCTAAACTTTACTTCCCAGAAAACTGCTACACTTTTTTAAAGGATATTCAGTTGTCATACCCTCCTAGCTTAATTTCACCATCTTCTCACATGGTCACTTTAACACCTCAGACAGTTATGCAGGAAATGTTAGATTTCTTGTAAGTATCTGTTAATGCTTTATGTAGTGAAATAATGGTCTATAAAATGTTAATGGTATCTGTGAAACATTCATAATGTTTGGCTGCGATAACACATCATCTCTGTGTTCATTACAGATAATTTACATCATTAGGTCAGAAATCTTACTTTAAGTATTTGATCCCACTTTGCTTTAGTACTTCTAGTTCTTAGGGATATTAAAAGACTTGACTTTTGGCCAAGTGTACTTGGGATGTGAAATGCAACCTTTCTTTTTACTAAATGATGCATTTTTTAACAGTATATGTGCCTTAGTTTTGTTTGTTAGTTTTGTTGTAGAGACTGATGAATCTTACTAATGATTGTAAGGCTTTATTTTTTTAATGTATCTTGCTGAATTTGGGTGAAAATTGGTTTCCTGAACAGCAGTATTGCAGAATAAATTTCACTAGTTAGAACAAGTATTTTACCTTAATATTGTTCGGGCTGCCTAAAGCATCATCAACATTGATGTGTATTTAAATCTGAGTTATTATTAGAAGTAGTATTAGTGATGAATTTTGCATCTCTGGCAGGTAGTGGGCAGTGGTGGCCTCCACAGCCATTGCCCATGCAGGAACAGTTGTGCTACCTGCCTTGGGAAAAGGCACCCCGGGGAAAAGGCTGGTGAGGCTGGTGCCCATAAGCAGTTACTGTAGCACAGGCTCTCTGCTCTTTCCCTGCGTTGTACACGCGTGATAACCATCCGTGTTACTTTAATGATTGACTCTGCAGCATTTCAGCAGGAGCTTGACACCAGGCATGATAAATACGAACGGCTTGTGAAGCTCAGTCGCGATATAACTATCGAAAGCAAAAGAACAATATTTCTCCTCCACAGGTTTACCAGGTGAGTCACACTGAGCATGAAAGTGTTCATCGAAACCTAGAAGCTGCTTTGCAGTGTTCTCTGTATTTCTGATTAATAGTTGTAATGTTCTGTTGAGAGGAATTTAATTAACTTACCATAAACATCCTTTAGAGTGGCTGTGAGCTAATGAATGCACACTCCAGTTAAAGAATTAAAAGGTGCTGGTTCAGGTTTCTTGGGTTTATTGATGTTTTAAACAGGATCAGAGTAGTAGAGTATAACAGTAGATGAGAGCTTTTCAGCTTCCAGAAGGCTGGGTGAGAAGAGCACACTACCCTTCCTTCTGGTTAGTTGCCTCTGCAGTTCCTTCACCATTTTGGTTGTTGCAGCCCCACCCTAGGTCATCAATGCAAAGGGGACATGACATGGGTTCTGTTTACTCCAGTACATACTGCAACCTAAGACACTTTTGTGTGGTGATTTGAGCTTCTTCGTGTTGTGTTCTGAGCTTTCAAGCAATCTTTGGAAGCCACAGACAGAGTAGAAAAATGACAAGAAAATTTGAAGCTTTGCATAGCCTGCTGTATAAAATGTTTACTGTATGTGTCAAACGGTCTTACATGCTACATTTATAATAGCTCTCCTCGCTCCTTTTATTTTTAATTTTTTGCTACCTATTAATGCATTTCTGATGTAGTAGTAGCTATTTATAGTTACCATAGTAGTAACAGTGATAAAATAAGGATTATAAAGTTCCCTTCTCTTTAATTTGGTTGTCTTCTGCAAAGAGCCATTGTGATAATTCTGGTAACTGCTACAGCCTTGACTGTAAATAGCTACTCCCACTGCAGGGGCTAGATAGCTGGGAACTGGTAAAGGAAAGAAGAACAACAAAAAGCTCCTCTTTACTCTGAATTTTAGATACCTGTTTTGTAAGACATTCCTTTTTTTTGTGAGAGTGGAAGCTTTCCATACTGTATTTTTATTTCCTTCTCCTTTGATTTTCGCTGGTATAGTGGCTTTAGTTTCAGAAATCTGTTTGCTTTTTTCCCAAGACCAGGCTATCTATCTACCAGTTCCTTAAATAGACTGTAAACTAATGGGCCATATAGATTATTTGGGGGTGGCGGAAGTTTAAAGGAAATTATATAACCTAAACTTTAAAGGCCAAGTATATATTGTGATTGTGAATCAGGTATTTCAGCAGCTCCTCAATAGCATAGTCCGTAAGTCCTTAAAAAAAAAAAAAAACAACCCCAAAACAACCACATGTAGAAGTAGATCATGTAATGTATTTTGCAATGTTGTGATGTATTGCATAATATTGTTTGGTTTGTTGGACTTCTGCAAGTACTTCTGTTTTTCTGGAATAGGTTTCTGAAGCCTTTGCACATGTTTCTGATTGCTCTTACATAAGCAATAATTAAAATTCTAGTCTGGAATAAACATCATGTTACCAGAACAGTGTTTGGCTGGTCAGTTATTTTCATGTTAACAATCTAAAGAATTTCAGAATCTGCAGTAGGTATCAGTGGAAGTGAAACTGTTTGTCATTCCACTGTCAGCTTTGCTTTTTCCTGAAGCTGTTGAAAATGTATTGGTTGGTAAAAGAAAATGTGTAATATCTTCTAACTGCTCATGTTCTGGAAGCTGCTGTTTCAGTTTCTGCTTTATGATTGCAGTGCTCCTAATGGGGAAGAAATACTAAATGAATCTGAAGTCAAGCTAGATGGTGTCCGACGGAAGATTAAGCAAGTTGCACAAGAATTGGTTGGAGAAGACATGTATCAGTTCCACAGGGCTATATCTCCAGGTAAATTATTTTAGAACAGGGAAAGTATGCTATTTTGCACTAAATTCAGGTTTCTTTTTATGTAGCAGTGCTGCCTCTTCATGCCACAGGTCTGAATTTGTCACGTTCTCTGGTTATAAATGAGGACTCGGATTAGTCTTTGCTGTTAGCAAAGTTAGCTCTGGTATTAGAGAGGCTATTGCCCTACAGTTGTCTTATCATTGCAGTTAAATGAAGATTTAAATGAGAGGGTGCAACCGCAAAAATGTGGACCCTCACCTAAACTGAAGCTGGAAGTAGTTCTAATGAATGTACTGGCTGATCTTTTCTGACTGAGAGGAGTATGTGCAACAGACTTATGTGCAACACCCCACTTGAAGGATTATGATTTGTGGGAGGAGAGCGGGAGCAACTATCTTGTGATAGTTGAACCACTATCCAGTGGTTCTCCTGCATAATCAATTTCTGATTTGCATAAAAATATATGTAAATACCAGACTGGATCCGAATAAACTTTAGAAAACAACTGAAAATATGCTATCAGAAACAATTCAGCATTTCAGATCTCAGCCTCTTAAAATTACTAACGTTGGGTAGATGGTTGGACTTGATGATCTTAGGGGTCTTTTCCAACCGTAATGATTCTAATATTCTATGTATTTGTCCATTGTAGAGCAGGCCAAATTACTGTAGACCTCTAGTTTAGCAAGTTAGAGGTGTGCTGCATGTGTATGATGTATCCACAGCTGCAGAGTTTTATAATAGCATAGTTTCAGTTGTAACGTACAGTGATCATCTAGTTCAACTGCCTGACCAATTCAGGGCTGACCAAGTTAAGTCATATTGTTAAGGGCATTGTCCACATGCCTCTTAAACACTGACCACCTCTCCAGGAAGCCTGTTCCAGTGTTTGACCACACTCTTGGTAAAGAAATTCTTCCTAGTGACCAGCTAGGTCACTGGGTGCAGCTTTGAACCATTCCTATGTGCCCTATCACTGGATACCGAGGAGAAGCAGAGAAGGAGATGCTGAGCTCTTCCCTCCCCAGGTAAGCTGTAGAGATCATTGAGGTTGCCCCTGAGCCTTCACTTCTCCAAACTAGACAAGCCCAAAGTCCTTAGCTGCTCCTCATAGGACATTCCTTCCAGCCCTTTCACCAGCTTTGTTGCCTTCCTCTGGACACATTCAAAGACCTTCCTATCCTTCTTAAATTGTGAGACCCAGAAATGCACACAGTTACATATACAGCAGCACATCTCTGACACTTGCAAGGGACTTGGGAGTGCGATTGTCATAGAATTAAAGAATTTTCTTACTACAGTCTTAAGACAACTTCAGAGAACAAATCTTATTGGCCTCTCTAGGTATAAAGAAAAGATGTCAATGAAGTATTTGTATGCTTAATAATAAGGGGGAGGAGAAGCAGACTGCTGTCCACCTTTCTAGCAATCGTGCAGTCTCTCAAACAAATGCCTGAACTTTATGGTTTTGTGAACAAAACTAAAAGATAGAAATGTGCAGCCCTGCATTGCATTTCTGAAGTTAGAACTGGGAATGGCTGTACTTTTACCTTTTACCTCTCTTCAGGTGATGTGACAAGTCTGTGGAATCTCATCAGTTGTATAGTACTGCCTGGCCCTGAGATCTCCACGGTGTTTCTGTAATTAGATAGTTCTTGCCTCATTAAGAAGACTGTATATAAAATCCCACTGAAATAAGTTGCCTTCATTTAATTTCTGTAGGTCATCCATGGTGTCTACTGAAATTCGAAGTCATCTACATGATGCTCCTTTGAGGGGAGTTTGTGCCAGCTGGTGTCCGCTGTGCACGTAAAGGGCATGTGTTAGTATGTATGTGTGTGTCACTGAGAAGACAGGGAATGCTTTTAGGCATTGTTTAAATGAGCTTGTGTGTATGACAAGTATGAAATGCAAAGTTTTAGTCGGAGCTTCACTCTTACCTTGTTCATTAAATCCTTCACTCTCCAGTTAAGTCATTGGGATGAACACGCAGGCTTAAAGACTTGTAAATCTTGATCGTGCTGAAGCTATGATTGAGGAGGTGTCAGATATGTGAAGGTGCTTGATGTCAGGATTATGAAGCTGAGATAGAAAACCTAGAGACACAAGAATGAGGGGACAGTTAAAGAGCAACTTTAAGAGGGAATGCTTTATTCCCCCTGCCCCCACTTTTATGGAGAACTGTAATTGGAAGGGAAACAGTGATAAGAGTTAAGAATGTTGCTTTTAGTTTTGCTTTTAAGTGTAGTTTTCTTTACTTATTCCTTTGGTTTTGGATTTGTTGGTTTTTTTTTTCCACAGTAGAAAAAGCTTGTATGCCTTTTTGGAAAAAAAAAAATGTAGCTGGGTAAAAAGCTAGATCTTTTGTCTTTATGTATTTCCTAGAGCTGTAAGTCTTGACCTTCCTTTTACCTAGTTTTTGGTTCTGATTTTGTATTTTAAAGAATTTCTGGAGAACTAGTTAAAAAGCTTTTTATGAACAAAACCACTGCCATTAAACTGCCTTTTTTTTTCCTTCAGAAAAAGAATAAAGAAACGCCTATGTCCCATATCTCAAAAGCAGCATGTCCAATTAACCTCAAACTTCCTAAAAATATTCTCCTTTGTCTTGAAACCAAACATGAAACATCCTCCTGTTCCCCACCCTACCTCTCACAGAGAGAGTAAAAGGGGTCAAAACTGGGCTTACAATGGAAACCATCATAGCAGCCTTAACTGGGAAATCAAGACTATCTGTGTAATAAAGCTGCCTAATACATATTTTATTCAGTATAATAACTTAGTCTATAAATAGAAGAGTGCTATCAGTATAATGCTTGGGAATATTGTTTGCCACTTGTAATTGTTAAATGCTTTTTTTGGGGTTACTCCAAGCAGTTGTTCTTTTGACTTGAAGATAAAACAATTCTGGCAGAGCACTAAAGGAGTTTCATGCTTTCCCTCATTAAGAATAGTGCTAATGGCACGCAGGACGTTTCCCCAAAGGACACTTGCATGAGCTCAAACACTGAGTATAGCACTAATTGAACAACAACAAAAACTGATGACTGTTTTCTACACGTTTCTTAACAGTACAGATTGTCCCAGGGGATGATTAAACAAGCAAACAAAGAGATACTGAAATAATGAAGTCTTTTTTTAATGCAGAGCTCTTCATTTGTTATGTTAGAATGTTCTGCTTTGTTGATATTTTTAAAGCTTTACTATTTGTAATATAGAATTCCTTCTCCTTTGCCCCATTTTGCAGTGTATACCTTATATATCCTGTGAGGAAATGTGTACTGTTTCTTCAAAATTGTTGTGAGACACTCTGCAAGAAAAGGACTGAAAAAGGTTGTATGAATTTTTGAAGCAGAGGAAGACATTTTTCAGGATTTTATATATGTATATATGTGTGTTTGGGTATTTATATATATGTATATATATAACTCTCAAATACTAAGGAAAATATCAGTAGTATACAGGAAAGACCTGTATGAGCTTTAAAGAAAAAAAAGAGGGTGCTCTGCAACATGTTAGGAATTATGGAATTATTCAAAGCATGTTTTAAATCTGCTCTGCATGAATGCAAAACTTGACAGGTTGGCATTGTGTAGGATTGAACGGAGTGCCTTTTTAACAAGATTTTATTAAATGAAATCTCCAGCTATTTGAAGACATACTCTTTTTTTTTTTTTTTTTTTTTTTTTTTTTTTTTTTTTTTTTCCCTTAACAGTGAGGGCATGTGAGAGAGCTGTAAGGCTTTTAAGGTGTTAAACTGTTTTCTGTAGGGCAGCTTGACTGAAAAAACTCACAGAGTGATAGTTCTAACTACATGTTGATGTTTTTACAGTGAGGTCATTAGATTCTGCTAGGAGCAAGATAGGTGTGGTATTATCTTCACAGCTGATAGCCATACATAAGACAAAATATGGAACAAGGAGGAACCCATAATTCTTCTGGGGCTTCTTCAGTAGTGTGGCGTAGAGTGATGATAGTAGATGCAACTAGAGCATTGTTGGCTGACCTTTCTGTTTGCTGTGTGCCTGTGCTAGCAGCAGTGGCAAGTGGAGTGGTGTGCACAGAGAAGCTCATTAGCTCTTTATCATGTCTGCACTTGCTCTCAATAGGATTAGATGACGAGGCTGTAAAATGTCAGCACCTTGTCAAAACTATTGCTCTGTGACTGCTTCTGCTGTTGATGATGCGGGAAATTCTGTGTAAAAGTTCAGCATTGACGCAGTCTAACACATAATTTATCTTGTGCAGGCACTATTTGTGTTCTGAGAGAATGGTATAATGGAGCTTATTTCTGTCCCCTCCTTTATACCATTTAGAGTTGCTTGAGGTGTGTAATCATACTGCAACAAATTGCACTGCTGGATTGGACAAAGTCAGGTTCTCTGGGATGAAAATTAAATACTTTGAATTGTGCTAGAATACTTTTTTTTTTTTTTTTTTAAACTGTGGTATGTAGCACCAGCAGACATGGTGCTGTAAGAAACGCTGTGGAGATGCATGATGTTCATCCAAGTGCGCCAGATTTAGATTACTGATTACTTAAGTAATATTGGGGTTTTTGGTATTGTATGAAGGATTCAGATTAGAAAACAAACTAAAGGAACCATCCACTTAATAATTTCTATGTTATCTGTTTTGTGTGGTTTTTTTTTTTTCTTGTGTGTGTGCATGCGTTTGTTTTTTGGGTTTTTTTTGTTCTTAACTATATCACTCATAATATGGAAAGAACATCTCATACTTGAACTGTGCTAGCTACCTTTGCGTTTGTAGACACCTATGTATTTCTGAAATAATGCCAAGGTAAAGAACTGTTCTGCACATCAAGAACAGTAGAAGCAGGACATGTTTTTCTGCTTAAGAAAGTTGAAAAACTGTAATAAAAATAGGTGGCATATTTAATTGTAGGTTGGTGATACAAAGGAAAGCTTTTTACTGCATGAGGAAGGTATCATGAATTGTAAATGTCACACCTAGGAGAAGGCTTGAATATGCCTAATACTTGAAAGAAAAGCTACCCATGAAGGAAGCAATCAGGTTTCTGCAAGATGGTGGGAAAACATAGTAACACAGGAACAGGATGTGACTGAAGAATTTAAGTTAATCTCTTTGCTGTTGCGGGTGAGAGGTAAAATGCCAGAAATGGAAACAAAGTTTCCTGATTATACTGGAAAATTAAGAGAATTTGCAGTGAATAAACTGATTATTTATCCCATCTGATTTCTTTAAATTTCTTTTTTTTCTCTCTTTTGTTATTTTCTCTGTTTCTCTGATGTTCTTACATCATCAAGTGTGCCAACAGACTTTGTCTAACTACTTTTCTTCACCCTGCGAGTTGCTTATTTGAAACCTGATACCTTCAGCTTGTGGTATTTTACTACCCTTTGATTATTTTTGGTCCACACCTTTTTTCTTCGTTTTTCCAGGAAAAGTGAAAAATCAGCAATTGCAAAGCTGCTCACTTTTTACTTTCTGCTGCGGGGTTTGTATGTCCATACACAGAAACTTAAAACAAACCTGGGAGGATGAATGTGAATTCAGACACAACCAAACAGGGATGATAATGTTGTGCAAGTATTGATTATCAGCTGATCCCTGAATGAGCCAATGAGCTCAGCATAAACTGTGAATTCAGCAGGAGCCGTTGAGGGCAGTCTTAAGTCTACAAGAGAAGCTATATACAGTCTTGTAAAGATGTGTGCTGTGGATAGGGCCAAGCAAGGATTACCCTTTCCTAGTTTCTATTGAAGACCTACCTGTCCTAAAGTCCTCCCGTATTATTATGGCAAATACTGCAGTTATTTACATGACAATCTGATACTAGTGATGATGTTTGTCTCTTGATTCCGCTTCATAGCTGGCAAATGGAGGAGACCTTGTGCTCTAGCTCAGGAATTTTTTTCAACCCTGCATCTGTTAACATCAGTCATTCGCAGACCAGAGCTTGCCAGCCTTTACAGGAACCAAGTGCAGGTGTCACGAGAGGAGAGAAGACCAATAAAAATCCGTGAACCTTTTTTTGTTGGTTTGAAATAATACAGGAGAATGTGTCATAGAGGAACTCTATTCCAGGATACAGCTAGTATAGCACATTGGGATTTGGGTTTTCTTTGACAGTCATGTAGTGAGTAATAGGGGTTGGTGAATGGTAGTGTACATTTTTTACTACCTCACCAGATGTATATTTATGAGGATGAATGGCCACCATTGTTGCTTCTGATGTGCTAGTGGGTTTGGGGCTGCTGCATGGACATAACATCATCTTGAGGAGAACTTTCACTGGGGTTGGAATTGAAGAAGCTGTGTTGTGTTAGGTGATCTTCCTTCTTTGATCAATTTAACTTCCTGTCTGAGTCAGAGCTTCCTTTGGTATCTTGAACACTTTCCCTCAAGACTGTTAGTAGTGTAAAATTTGCCATCCGACTGAATGACTTTTAAAACTCTGTATCATTATCAAGGCAGTTGGAGATAGCCAGAGAGATCAGGAGGACTACTTTTCGCAGGAACTGTTTGGGTTTTTTTTGTTGTTTTGTTTTTAAGAATTCAGGGAGATCATTGGCTGCTCTTCAGAACTACTCCATTCTTGGGGAAAATAAACAAGAATAATACCCTTCAGAACAAAAAACTTGGTTACCACAGTAACCGTGGTACATCCCTCAGGTCTTCAATTAGGAGCAAAATGAAAGCATGTGAGTTTCTGATCCACGATGAGTCATCTGTAAGAAGCCTAGCACTTGATCATATGCACACATTTTTAATAGCAGTAAGGCTGATTAAACTGTTCTCTGCAGTGAGAGATTAAAATATTCCTTGCAGTTCTCCGCAGGGTTTTTGTCCCTCTTTGGGACAAAAACTCTCACAGGCACCCATGCCTGTTCAATAAGCAACCCATGTTCGTTTCTGTAGTTACTGGGAAAGCAGACTAATTTTAGGGTTACCTTTTCCCTAAAGTTGGTGTATTCAACATGCAAACAATATTAACACTTCAGTATCTGAAATACAATTCAACACATGCAGCTAGAAGGTAACAAAACTTCTTGCTGGTCATAGATATCAAGTAGCAATTGACTATAATCAAAGTGTGCAGGGCTTAATATGAAGAATTTGCATCAATTAAATTCCTGATGGTGAAATTAGATGTCATTAGTGAGTTGCTGAGTTAATCTATTAACTTGCACAGAAACTTGAACTTGTTTCTCACTGTT
>JAAGNO010022373.1:14877-29351 GCA_033439905.1 Ceryle rudis
GGAAACATCTTAATGGAATTCCATTACTAATTAGTTCAAGGCTATTTAAAATACATTTTTCTGACAAATATTCACATCTGGGTTTGTACTAATTCCTAAAGTAATTTCAAAACTGGATTGATAAAATGGAGCAGTTTGTTTATGTGGATGTGGACTCAGCTGTGTTTTTTCTCTCCCAGTTCCCTTAAAAATTCAGTCTGTTGGTAGCCCTACCTGCCATAATAACTCAACTTTTGGAATATTACTTGGTAATAGGAACAGATTAGTTTTTTCCTCCAAATTTGTAAGCTTTTATAGTAATTTGTTCTACTGCTTTTATTTGTATTGGTTAGTTAGTCCCATCTTATAAAATCTATCCCTGAGCAGAATTATTCTTTTAAGCCATTTTCACCGCAGGGTGTCTGGAGCGTGCCTGTCTCTGCCAACTTCAGCTCCTTCAGTGTACTTTTATAAAATTAAACTTTGACTTGATGCTCACAGTCAGCAAAGCAGTTGTATTGTTTCACCACCTCAGTTTTAGTTTAATTACTGTTTTTATTTTATTTCCACACACAAGTTTTTACCACCTGTGTGTGGAAAGAGATCTGTGAATCTAAGGAATCATAGCCAAGTCTGCAGAGAAGTTCAGTGGAAAAGACTGAGGTGTGAATTGCCAGTTTCATCTTAATAGAATGCTGGCTCTGCAACAAAATGATTTGTGTATTAATGCTTTTAAGTTTTTATTGCTTGTATGTGTTTCAGTTGATGTAATTATATGGTTAATTATTTTCTTATTTTACTAGTTCTCCCCTTCATTGGTCAATGTGCTTATAGAATTTTTTTTTTTTTTTTGGTCTTAATGGGTTGTGTGGGGTTTGTTTTTTTGTTTTATTTTGGGTTGGGGTTTTTTTTATGAAAATGTAGTTTACCGGTCTGATGATGAGATAGAGCTGTGGCTGTGCTGTTTTGATATTGTAATGAATTTGCAAGTGGATAGTTTCACCTGACTTGCCCTGTAAATAATATACTCCACCCTTCATGTAGTGATCCTGGAAGAAACTTGCTGTGTATATTTTCCTGCCATCTTTCTAGTGGCTGCTATCAGCCTGTGATTCCTGCTGTATGCTTTAGGGGAGGAGCTGGATCAAAGAACACACAGGCTGCCATCTGCTTGTGTCCTAACCATCAGCACAGGCTGCTCTGAGATCAAAAAGATACAGAGAAAGAGGAAAGAAAGAGGACAAAGGGATAGGAGAAAGATGAGCTTCAGAAGAAACAGGGAGAGAAGCAGCATTTTTGGGAGGATGGCAGGTAGCACTGGCATTGCTAACCTTAAGAGCCTATAGAAGGAGATCCATTTTAACCCCTTTAACTCTTGAACAGATGTTTAAAGGAGGAAATAAATCAAAATTTTAGGATGAAACTTTCACCTCTTCTTTGATCTGTCATTCTGGGTTAAAACTTCCCTGCATGCATGCACATCTCAGCTGGAATCATACTCTGTTTACCCTAACCTGACTTCTGTGATTAAGGAATTTCTGTTCTTTACTAATTTTTTAAATTAGAACTGTCTTTTGACTCTTGAATTGAGTGCTCCAATGACTTAGATTTTTAAGAAACCTGATTTCTTGCTAAGTTGTTTAGAGGAACAGTTTAACAGTTCTTTCTCAGAGCTTGCATGGGGAGATAAGAATAAATGCTTTGAATATCAACTGATAAAGCTGTCAGAACAAAAGTGTACAAACTTTCAGGCACAGAATCTCCTTTATAGATAATACCTGTTCAGGATGTATCTCACTGTAACTTTCTAGATATAATATAGAAAATAAATGTTCAAAATATAGAAGAAAGCTGTTATATTGGGTAACTGTAACTTGTCACTAGTACAAGCTAGTTCTATAAAGTAAATGTAATAAAATATCAAAATACTTTAGCATTTTGTTACCTTACATATGTCATTTTAAGAAGTGCTAGTAAAAATAATGCAGAGCTTTTAACTGGGATTTTCAGTCTGTGTACTAGAAAATAATTACATAAAAGGCAGTGTTACAAACTATTCCGTTACTGGCAGCTCAATCCATAAATAAGCCAAATTTGGAATAAATCCAAAACAAGAGCATAAGGGGAAAGGTATTGTTGGATGGTGCAGTGAAATGGGATGGGGTTTTTTCACCTTGGGGATTATTTGCTGAAAATAGCGGATGTCCTACCATTAAACTAAACCATAACACATTTAAACATCCTTCTACCTGCAAATGGAAACCTTATTTCAAGGTCTTGGGTCACTCAAGTGTCATGTTGTAGCTACTTCTGGAAGAAGGACTTTAAAAAAAAGGAAAAGTCAAATATGAGTATTTTTTTGCGCAGTACTTGTTACCAGAATTCGTTACCAGTCTGTAATGGTAACAATTTCAAATGAGATTTTGTGAGGCTCACTTGTAAACAGTGGGAGATGGATTCCCTAATGTGAAACCATGACAGTAAATGACCAACCAGAGCATGTGCACAACATTACCATGGTGGCGTTAAACAGAAGGAGTGAGGACAAGAGTGGAACATGTCAGCTAGGGTGGGATGGTGGGAGGAAGCAAAAATGTGTTTGTGTTTATACGTACATGTAAGTATGCCTCTATAAACAAAAATAAATGAACAGAGGAGCCAAACACTTATCCTGGAAAAGGACAAAATGTGTGGAGAAGCAGTAGAGTGGAGCGAGCTGTAGCTGGAAGTTACGACTGGTCAAGAAAACTGTTTACCAAAAAGTTTGAGAGTTGATTTAATCTCCCTGAGAACGGAAAATGACAAGTTGATTCTTCATATGAGATAGCCTTCCCCACAGATAGCAGAGAGACTCTCACAGATGTTGTCATGTTGACTGCTGTATCTGGTAGTTTACAACTTATCCACAGAAAAAGCCAAAATTTCATATTGCATTACTGGCTACTGGCTGTGTTACATTGGAGGGTAAGTCAGAAAAGGAATGGGTGATGCAATCGACCTCTCTGCAACTTCGGAAGTTATTTATCTTAGAAGATCCTGAGTAGCTTTTATCTAGTATTCTTCTATTGCTTGTGACCAGAATGCTTTACCTGATTTCAGTTGATTAAATTACTGTATTTAATTGGCCTTGCAGCTCCCTGTGTGTGTTCTGATTCATGAGCAGCAGTGCTGAGTGTGGCTTTGGTTGATGGATGTTTATTCTGTTTTTGCCACACTGCTGCTGCGCAGAAGCATAAAGGGTGCAGGCGGAATTACCATTCTGAATTGCCTCCACTCACCTTGCAAGTACATATTTAAAGGGAAAAAAGTGCAGGTCACTGATCACACTTTTGTGATTGTAAAGTGGAAATCCACCTACAATTGAATTTTCCCTTGAGGTTACCTTTAGTTTTTCAGAGGTATTTCCACCCTCATCTGTTATTCAAACCTATGTTATCTTCTTTTTGACTTAGACTTTTTCTTTGATCCACATCAAGTCCTTAATTTGCTGCTTCCTGCATATCTTTGTAGGCTGAAGTCCTGTAGAGGTCAGTTCTGGGTTTTACGATTATTCTCATGGAACCAGGATTCTACTTCTGCTACCCTTGGGTATCTCCGCATTTTCTCACTTTACGCACTGGCAAAACTGTTGTCTAATCCTGGCCCACTTGCAGTGTGGCAGCATCATCTCTTTGCTTCTCTTGCAGTGAAGCCATTCCCTTAAAACGTCTCAGAATGGCTCTGCTAGAGCCGTCTCTGTCGTGTTACAATCTGTTCCTTTAATATGCTCCTTTGGTGCTTTCTCTGTCTATAGGTCAGACACACACGTGCTTTGAGTTTTGTCTTCAGATTTTTTTATTTTAGTTTACCCTGTCGCGGCTGTGTTTGTTCCAGGTTTTTTCCACCAACAGTGCCAACTTCAGTTTTCTGCTTTTGAACTTTTCCCACACGCTTTCTGAAGTCTGCTTTCAGCACAGAAGGAAAAACCGACAGAACCTGTGAAATCACTGTCTGAACATTCAAGTTCTTTTTTAGATCTCACCTTTGCTGTAATGCATACAGGAAATCACAAACTGCTAAGTGTGTAGTGAGAGGTAATTGTGGCAGGTGGCTGCAGATGGCATACAGATCCAGTCCAAACTACATTCATTATCCCATCTTTTACTTCCTTGCCAGCACACCAACTCCTTTTGTCCCCATTGCATACCTTGTTTTTAGAACCTGTTCTTTTGGACAGAGCTGTTGTTCAGTATATTCCTCTTACTGGACACCACAGCCCTTTGGGGCTGATTTTTTTTCCTTTTTTTTTTTTTTTTTTTTTGGTCTGCAGCAGTTTGTAAGAACAGATGCTTTGCCCTGACTTCCACCTAACCTGCGTGTTTTAAGGAGCCTGTTCACTAATTCCCATAAAATAGGAAAGCGGGAAATTCAGTTCTAAACAAATATCTATCGTTGCTAATAAGGTAAAACAAAGGAAACTTTTTTTTTTGTGGGTGATATTCCTTGGTTTTGATTTATGTGCAGTCTCTTTCTCTGCATTGTGTCCTGTGTCTTTGTGAATTTGTGAAATACAAATCTGCACTCTCCATCATACAAGTGCAGTATTTTAAAAGCTCCATTGTCATAGAATGTTTTGGGTTGGAAGGGACCTTTAAAGATCGTCTAGTCCAAGCCCTCTTGCAGTATGTAGGGACATGTTTAACTAGATCAGGCTGCTCAGAGCCCCATCCAACCTGACCTTGAATGTTTCCAGGGATGGGGCACCTACCACCTCTCTGGGCAACACATTTGAGTTTTTCATCACCCTTATTGTAAAAAGTTTCTTCCTTATATTTACTCTAAATCTGCCCTCTTTTAGTTTAAAACCATTACACCTTGTCCTGTTGCAACAGGCTCTGCTAAAAACTCTGTCCTTGTCTTATAAGCCCCTTTTAATTATTGAAAGGCCACAGTGTGGTCTCCCTGGAGCCTTCTCTTCTTCAGGCTGAACAACCCCAACTCAGTAAGTAGGGCAATAAGCAGGATTGCAACCCTGGACTTCAGGAGGGCTAACTTTGTCCTCTTGAAAGACCTACTTGGAGGAATCCCTTGGGCTAAGACTCTAGAAGGTAAGGGGGCCCAAGAGAGCTGGTTAATGTTCAGTCATCACTTCCTCCAAGCTCAAGATCAGGTCATCCCTTTGGGTAACAAATCAAGCAGAGGAGGTGGGATACTAGCATGGATAAGCAAGGAACTGCTGGAAAAACTTGTGGAAAAAAGAAGTTCACAGTATGTGGAAAAAGGGATTGGTCACTTGAGAGAATTATAGGAACATTGTTAGGGTATGTAGGGATGCAAGGAAGGTCAGGGCCCTCTTGGAATTAACTCTGGCAAATACATCAATGGTAAAAAGATGACTAGGGAAAATGTGGGCACACTGCTGAATGAGGTAGGAAGCCTGGTGACAAGGTACAGAAAATGCAGAGTTAATGCCATCTTTGCTTCAGTCTTCACTGCTAAGACCAGCCCTCGGGAATCCCTGACCCTGGAAGTAAGAGAGGAAACCTACAGAGAGGAAGACTCTCCACTGGTTGATGAGGATTGGGTTAGAAATCACTTGGGTAAACTGAACATGCACAAATCCATGGGCCCTGATGGGATGCACCCATGAGTGCTGAGGGAGCTGGCTGATGTTGCTCTACCATGGTTCATCATTTTTGAGAGATCATGGAGAATAGGATTGGTTCCTGAGGACTGGAGGAAAGCCAATGTCACTCCAGTCTTCAAAAAGGGCAAGAAGGAAGACCCTGGAAATTACAGACCAGTCAGCCTCACCTCCACCCCTGGAAAGGTGATGGAACAGCTCATTCTAGAGATCATCTCTAACATGTGGAAGAAAAGAGGGTTATCAAGAATAGTCAGCATGGATTTACTAAAGGGAAGTTGTGTTTGACTAATCTGATAGCATTCTGTGATGGTGTGATTGAAGTGGGTAGATGCAGGGAGAGCAGTGGATGTTGTCTACCTTGACTTCAGCAAGGCTTTTGATACTGTCTCTCGTAACATCCTTGTGGGTAAGCTCAGGAAGTGTGAATTAGAAGAGTGGATGGTGAGATGGGTTGAGAACTGGTTAAACAATAGAGCTCAGAGGGTTGTGATCGGTGGTGCAGAGTCCAGTTGCTGACCTGTAACTAGCGGTATTCCCCAGGATCAGTTCTGGGTCCAGTCTTATTCAACACCTTCATCAGTGACCTGGATGAAGGGCTAGAGTGTACCCTCAGCAGGTTTGCTGAAGATACAGAACTGGGAGGAGTGGCTGACACACCAGAAGGCTGTGCTGCTATCTAATGAGATCTGGACAGACTGGAGAGATGGGCAAAGGCAAACCTAATAAAATTCAGCAAGGGCAAGTGTAGGGTTCTACACCTGGGGAGGAATAACACCATGCACCAGTACAGGTTAGGGGTTGACCTGCTGGACAGTAAGTTATCCACGGAACAGCAGTGTGCCCTTGTGGCCAGGAAGGCCAATGGTGTCCTGGGGCGCATAAAGAAGAGTGTGGCCAGAAGGTTGAGGGAGGTTCTCGCCCCCCTCTACTCTGCCCTAGTGATACCACATGGTGTGAACTGTCTCCAGTTCTGGTCTCCCTGGTTTGATGGACAGGGAAATAATAGAGAGAGTCTAACAGAGGCTACGAAGGTGATTAAGGGACTGGAACATCCTCTTATAAGAGAAGGCTGAGAGACCTGAGGCTGGACAAGAGAAGACTGAGAGGGGATCTTATTAATGTTTACAAATATCTGAAGGGTGGGTGTCAAGTAGAAGGGGCCAGTCTCTTTTCAGTGATACCCTGTGATAGGACAAGGGGCAATGATCACAAACTGGAACACAGGAAGTTCACCTCAACACGAGGAAAAATTTCTTTACTCTGAAGGTGGCAGAGCTGTGGGACAGGCTGCCCAGAGAGGTTGTGAAGTCTCCTTTTCTACAGACTTTCAAAACCCATCTGGATCTGTTCCTGTGTGGCCTGCCTCAGGTGATCCTGCTCTGTTGGGGGTTTGGCCTCTATGATCTCCAGAGGTCCCTTCCACCCCCAACCATTCTATGATAATTAACTTTTTCAGTCTTTCTTCATAGGAGCGGTGTTCCATTCCTCTGTTCTTTTTTTTGTGGCCCTCCTCTGAACCTCCTCCAACAAGTTCATGTTCTTGTGCTGAGGGCTCCAAAGCCGGAAGTAGTGCTCCAGGTGGTGTCTCATGAGAGCAGAGCAGAGGTGCAGAACCACCTCCCTCAGCCTGCTGGCCATGCTTCTCTTGTTACAGCCCAGGATACGTTTGGCCTTCTGGGGTGCAAGCACACATTGCTGGCTTGTGTCCAGCTTTTCATCCACCAGCACCCCCAAGTCCTTCTCTGCTGGGCTGCTCTCAATCCTATCATCACCCAGCCTATATTGATACTGGAGGTTGTCCCGACCCAGGTGCAGGATCCTGCACTTGGCCCTTTTGAACCTCATGAGGTTCACTTGCACCTTCTTCTTGAGTTCATTCAGATCCCTCAGGATAGCATCCCTTCCCTCTGACGTGTCAGCCATACCATGCAGCTTGGTGTCATCTGAAAACTTGCTGAGGGTGCACTTGATCCCACTGTCTACGTCATTGACGAAGATATTAAACAGTACTGTCCAGTACAAACCCCTGAGGGATATTATGGGAAGCTTCTGATCAGCATGTTTCCGAGAGTTACATGATGCTTAATACTGAAATTACAGAAGATCCCGGATCAGAAATGCATTTGGGAGTTAAAGCTTGAAAATGTTTATCTGCTGTGTTCTTGGTCTGGTTTTTGTACTTTTGGAGTGTGCTGTGTCAGATTACGTTTCAGTGTTATTCCTGGATTATTTTAGTTTTCATTTTTTGCTGATAACCTTAAAATAATCTCACTTAAAAGATTTCTAAGAAAAAAATAAATAATTGTGAGCGTGCATCGTTGCTTGAAAGTTTATATTATTAGCTTAATTCTTTTGCTGTTTTGCAGGACTTCAAGAATATATTGAGGCAGTCTCATTTCAGTATTTTATCAAAACACGATCTTTGATTAGTGTTGAAGAGATCAACAAACAACTAATATTTTCAGCTGAAGACAGAGAAGAAACAACAAACATGGTAAAAGTTTTTCTGTTCTCACGTGACAAACATCTTTCTGGGATAGAAATGCAATGAGTAGAGTTAGTCCTATTTTTGGCATCTGATTAAGTAAGGCCAGTTAGTGGAATGGTATTAGATACACGTGTGGGTTTTGACTCAGTTGTTCAAAACATGCTTTTTATTTTGACAAGTAGTAAACTAAATCATTGGGATAAAAGTTTACAGATTTCACATCCTTTTTATTCAGAGCAAACTGAACTCCTTCTGGTAGGGGGAAAGGTCCAGGATAGTGAAATACAAGCAAGCAAGTCTAGAGGAGGGATTTTTAATGCCTGTGACTGCCCCTGTAAGGCCTACTGCTGTATGCATGTGCAGTGTACCCTGCCGCACAGCACTGCTGCCTTTGATGAGTTCTCGAGTCTGCTTCTGTTAAAGGGATTCTGCTGCAAAGCACTGCTTATTCCTTCTTTATTCTCCTGGTAAGATAGTTGCAGAGAAGCCAGCATTTTAGCTGCAGTTCATTTGTTCTTCTCAGAGGCCAACCTGTTGTGGCACATTTGTTTTAACTACTGGTGAAGTTGTTAACCGCTGCGTACCTGCCTCTGACCAGAACTGTGAATTTGGGTGGATAGCATGCTAAGGGAACAAGAGAAGAGAAAGAAACCTGTGTTGTCTACTGTGTTACCAATATTTTGTCAGTAAAAAGTATTGGTAACTTGGATATAGGAGCAGAATTGTAACTTGTAACTTTGTGATGAGTTTTAATGAAGTATTTTTTTAGTTATTTATTTTCATGAGTTCAGTTGATAGAAAATAGATCTGGGAGAACTTTAACTATCAGCTTCTTGTAGAAAATGTATTTTGAAATTCAAGATACTGTTACAAAATTATGTGATTTGTTTTCATAATGCAGATTCTTTCTCATTCTTGATTGCTTTGGTAGCTTCAGGCAGACCATTTAGGGCAAATTTAAATCTGTTAGGTTGAGATCTGTCAGCCAAAAATAAATCCAAAAGCCCAACTGCAAATGAAAGTTGGTACACAGATGTGATAATTCTGTTTGCAAATAGTAGAAGCAGGGTATGTTTATCATGCTTGATAGAATGGAAATCACATCTCAAGTGGAAATAATACTTTGATACCTTCAGGTATGCTGGAAGGAGATTAGTACTTCTGAAGTTGGACTTTGTGGAAGTGCCAAGCAATTTAATTTTCCAGAATGTTTTTAATTATTGGTTACGTTAGATAAGTTAGTGTGCATCTGAACCATTACAGACTGCTTTTTTTACAGTTCTCTGTACTGGATTTTGTTCTCTTCTATCCTCAGACCTCCAATTCCCATGATAAACAACCACACACTTGGACCCTGAAGGTAACACCTGTAGATTACCTTCTGGGAGTGGCTGATCTAACTGGAGAGCTGATGCGGCTGTGCATCAGCAGTGTTGGAAATGGTGATATAGACACACCTTTTGAACTGAGCCAGTTCTTACGTCAAATTTACGATGGTTTTACTTTCATTGGCAACACTGGACCTTACGAAGTTTCTAAGAAGCTGTATACCTTGAAACAGAGTCTGGCAAAAGTAGAGAATGCCTGCTACACGTTAAAAGTACGGGGATCAGAAATCCCAAAGCACATGCTGGCTGATGTGTTCTCCACCAAAACAGAATTGATTGACCAAGAGGAGGGACTTTCTTAAAATAAGGAGACGGTTGCAACTTGGAAGGGAAGAGGACTTAAGAGAAAGTGTTTTAGTTATGGTTTGTGGGGCTTTAACCCTACTTAAAGCTTTTTAGGTAGAGACATTTTTATTTTTATTCATGAGAAGATTGTTTGCAGTGGCAATTTGTAACCAAAAGTACTTTTTATGATGTGCAAGAGAACAAATGTTTGACTTTGTCTTCTCAATATGGAATTTCCTGTACTGTTCCCTTGTATCTACTTTCAGAAAGACCAAAATTTCCACTGCACTCTACACCAGTGACTGTCGGTTTTAAGTCACCTCAAACTATTGTGCTTGCTGTTACCAGTTTTTGGCAAGCACAGCAGTGCGGAAAAAAAAAGGTTTGATACTGTTATTTAGCATTATCCACAGGTTTCTGTTGATCCATTTTCTGAGTATTTAGGTTCTATACTCATGTCATACCTAAACCAATGCACCTATGTATATCTAAGTTCATTCCTTGACTTTAAACTGAGGTGGTCTCAAATGTGCCATGTAACAAATTTTCTCTGATTAATGCTTTTGAGCATGAAACTGAAGCTTAAGTCAACTTTTCACCAATTGATGATGAAGCTAAATGCACCAGGTAAATACTAGTGTGCACTCAGTATTTTGGGGTTCTGATTAAACTGAACTCTGTTCAAGTTAATACTGGTATTTCACAGTTTTGACAGGAGCCAGAAAATCCACCAAAAAAAAAAAACCCCTAAGCAACAAAACCAGTTGTGGAATGCTTTGATTTACATGTTTTGTAAACCAGTTTAATGCAAAATCTGCCATCTTGCTGTTTGTAGACAATAGCGGAAGACCTACCAAGTATGTTTAATGTGAATAATTTGGTGTCAGGACAAACAGTTTTAGGCCAAAACAAGTGTGGTGGGGTGTTGGAAGTCTGTTCTCTGTTGTTTGTGCTACCCTAAGGACCTCCCTCCAGTGGGGTTCAACTGGTATAAGTGAAAAAAGGGCTAGCCAAGCTTTAAGTATCTGTTAGCAGGAACTGTATCATGTGCATGTTCCTATGGAAAGGAAATTGCAAACAGAAGTAAGGCAGACATGCTGACTTCCACATTTATCTTTGAGGTGGGTATGTCACCACTGGCAAGAAATCAGGGCTTTCTGCCGGTGGCTGGTTATGAAAGTCTGATAATGTACATTATGCTAAAGGAAAACAGATAAAACAACACGATCTTTAGACTCCAGGAAATAAGCCTCCCAACTGCAATTGAAAATACTGCATGTTTTTTATTTCCACTTCCATATGCTGTGATACTGCCAATATTTTTCCCATGAGCATGTCCTGAGTAGCTGGGATCGTCTGATAGATGGATCGGAATGGGTAAATGCATTTCTGTCACAGTTTTCCATTGTTTCCACATAAAGCAATATGTGATGGGTTGAACAAGGAGTTACTTTTTTCCTATTGTTTAATACTGTTTTTTACAATAAATTCTGGAAAGCAGTCACTGCCTGTACATTGGTCCTTTTGCCTGTTGGTCCCAGCAGTAAATAACAGTGTGAGTTTTCTACTGTGTAGGACTTGACTTGGAAGTTTCACTCCATTCTTATATTCATACTTTGAGGGGTACTCTGTAATGCTGAATCTCTTTTCTCTCTCTCCCTTTATTCTGTTAAATCTAAAAAATACTTAGGATAGAAAATTCACGTGATCCTCCTGAATTAAAGAAATATGAAAGATTCAGATGACAGAGCAAGTTTATCGTTTAAATGTAGTGCCCACATTTTTACATCTCTCCTTGTACTTTATCTGCTTTTTTATTCCTGATGGGAAGAGGAGAAAGATGAAGAATACTTATTAATAAGGAATGGTTTTTGGTGTTTTGTTTGTTTGGTTGGTTTAGGTTTTTTTTCCCCTCAGAAATGTACACACCTAGTACCTGCATCACCTGAAATAAGAATATAGTTCTGTGTCTTGGCAAAGCTGAATTTACTACAAGTAGTTGCTTGTTGAGTGTATGTGTATGAAGCAAAAGCAGATATCATTAGAGGCATTGTGTGATATTAAACAGAGGTCTGTCTGTCTCTTGTCTGTCCTAGCAGCTATCAGGTGGAATTTAAAAGTTCTCATGGCATACTTTGAGAAGGAACGAGATGAACTCCAGCACATGGCAGTGCTTGACTGAGTGATGTTTGCCTCTAGCCATGGAACAAGCACGCGGTGGCCACCGCTTTAGCCAGATGGCTCCTGCTTTTGTATAGTCATTCATTATTTTAAAATCCCAGATTTCTAAAAAGAGTGCTTTTTTTTTTTCTAGTAAGCTTTGTAAGTAGAGGTTCTTCCAAAAAACCCCATATATTGGTTCAAATGATTTTGAGGTTGAAATTTTCTGAAAAGCAAATGAAAACTTCTTAATGAGAGACGTGATTTCTAAATTTTAGGCTGCCTACATCTAATCAAAAGCTGGGAATAATTTCTAATAGGGAGCAAAGTGGATGTGTGGTGTGTTAAAATACCAGCACAGATGGGAAATAGCTAATGGCCTGCAAACCTCCTGCTCAAGGAAATATTTTCCCCAAAAAACAATTAAACTGTAGCTATTTGAAAAGTGACAGGCATTTATCAGCAAAACAAGCTGCTAAACAAGCAATGGCAATTTTCCCATTTCTTATCCCATTACTCTGTGGAGCTATTGATACACTTGGTCTACAGCCAGAAGAGGACTACGTCATAGCAGATGTTTCACGAGGGCAGTTCTGCGTGCTAAAAATCATCTGCCTTTTTAGAATCTCCTTTCTCAGAAATTATTTTTCTTTATGGGTTCATTTTTGTCCTGACTATGAATTTGCAGTGAGGAAAATAAACCCAACTGCATTTAGCTTTCCAGAACTGCCAGAGAAGTTATGCAAGAGAAACTTCCTGTTGACAGGACACATACGTCTGTCTACTTAGAGTCCTGCTTACTTGGATTTTCAGTGAGTTTACAGAAAATCAAGAGCAAAAACTTAAAATAGGACCTTTTAGAATATTTAGCATGTTACGTGCCTTATGGAATTCTTTGGACCGGATTCTGGCACTGCCCTCAAAGAGTTTGCAATTTAAGAGTAGGCAAAATTGTAGCCAAGACAAACAAAAGGAAGATGGTAGAAAGGGGGGGAGATGAAGTGACAGGATTTTTACCAGAAGACCGTGTGTGGTGGTAGGTTGTTTCTCCATTTCCCATTTCAGAGAAGAAACTTGTCAAAACATCAAAATGTCTGGAGTGTGACAGTAAAGGGTTAGTTCAGAAGGGTAAAACCCGTGAGAGGCAAAATGGAAGGAAGTGAGGTAGAGACAAAGGGGGGAAGAGTGGCAAGGAGTGGGACAGCATGGAGGAAGAGCAGGCTAAGCTGCAGGACAGCAGGGACACATGCGAGTAGGGTGGGACTGGGGAGGACGTGGGACAGGAAGACAGCCCTGCAAGAAGTTGGAAACAACACTTCGAAAACAGGTGACTCAGCTATAAAATAGACTTGGGAGTTGACCGTAGGAACTGAATTTATAATGACCACAAGGTCCCCAAAGCATGCATCTATCTATCTATCTATCTATCTATCTATCTATCTATCTATCTATCCATCCATCCATCCATCCTTGGGTCATAGATAAGGGGAACTTGATTTTCTGAGCCACGGAGAACATGTGGGTCCTGGACTGAGCAGGGTTGAAGGCTTCCAGCCGTGTTGTTGCAAATCAACAAGCTTAGTTCTCCTACCCCCCCCAGCTTCCCATGCACTTTCCCTTCACTCCCGTATTGGTAGTCACAAACCTTGATGTGTGAACTCCACCATCTGCAGCTGTTAGATACATAGTTAGGTACAGTTTTAAAGATAAAGGAATGCTTACGGTGACCAGTGTTTTCCCCTCGTGTGTTGTTTACATGTCCATTTTGTTGCCATTGCTGCTTCAAGCACCTCTCTGTTTCTTCTCTTTCTTTACTTATCCTTTCTTAGGCTGTACCATTTGTTTGAGCCACTGTTCTTGTCCATCCCATGGTTCAGTCCTTTCCATGTTTAGCTGGAATCCTGGGGTAAAACATCTCCAAGCAGGAAGATGAGTCAGTTGGTTTCTTAGGCAAAGGTTTATCTGCTTGCACCTCCACATTTTGAAACAGTGCTCTGGCTGTGAGGGCAAAGGTCTGGCACTCCTGCACTCGGGTAACACCTGGTGCATATGTCCTATGGCAGCCATGGTGCCGTGTGTCAGGATGGATGGGTGGCCAGATCTCATGTTGCTTTTGCAGGAGAGCAAACCTTAGTTATTCTGGGGTTTGCAGTCATCACAAGGCAAGGTAAATGGCCTACAAACACGGGAGAACTTTCTTCAACAGTTCTGAGGAAGGTTGTGTTTGAGGAGTATTATTTCCCACCAACTCTGCCTCTTTTAATCTGACCCATTATCCCTTTGAAAGGCCTATTTGCAGAATGAAGTGGAAAAGACTTGCCTATGACTTCTTCTGGAGCCAGTCGGTGCCTCCCTGAACACTGGCCAATTGTGATGTGATGGCTCCTTTCTCAGCTCCTCCCACAGGCCAGGCAGGCTGGCTCTGGTGTCGTTCCAGCCACCCAGGGGGGCTGAACTCTGAGCCTCCACTACTGGATTTGACAGACCAGTGATGTGGTTTCATCCACTGGTTTGGGTTTTTTTTTGTTTGTTTTCTGCTTTTCTAGCC
>JAAGNO010022373.1:29451-43301 GCA_033439905.1 Ceryle rudis
GTGGTGTTGTCTTCATGTCATGCAGCTGATAATTCCTCCCAAAGAAAGAAGCGGTTGTGTATGCTCTGCTCTTCCAGTGCCACAACAGGTCAGATGACTTCTCGAGCCCATCATAAACTGTTTCATTGCTACTGGTACAGTGCAGGTTTCATGGGACATCATCTGTTTTTTCCCATAGCCCTGTGCTTTCCTGCAAGTTTATAAGTCCTCTTTAATCCAGAAGGGTCCTACCACTTCCAT
Organism: Ceryle rudis; assembly: GCA_033439905.1. NCBI lineage: Eukaryota > Metazoa > Chordata > Aves > Coraciiformes > Cerylidae > Ceryle > Ceryle rudis. The sequence continues at coordinate 29,692 of JAAGNO010022373.1, forward strand.
TTAATTCTTCTTCAAGGTCCTCTCCTCTGATATCCTTGGCAAGAAGAGCTGACAAAACTGATCTGGAAATAGCCCAGTTTTTTTGTTAAAATGAGCTTTTGTGTACCTGGGGACAAGAACCACTGGGGTGAAGGATGCACTTGAATAGACAGTCCTGGGTGTTTTGATGTCACAGGAATATTGTTAAGCACTGGCAATTACATTTTAGGAGGGAGTGGGGGTTGTCTTTGTCTTTACAGCAAGGGCTTCTCGGTAGCTATGTTTTACTTTGCCTACCTGACACCTAAAGGGAAAGGTGGCAGTTGGGAGACGCCAGGACTGCGAGGGACAATGAGTAAGATGAAGCAGTGTAAGATCACAGGGCAAGCCAGTTGGGAGCCTAGAGTTCGATGTGGCTCGCTCCACTTCCAGCCCAGTTTCCAGTGCTGGGAACTTGCGTTCCTACCACACTCCCGAGGCAGGTGAGGCAAGAGGCAGCTCCTCTGGCATATGAAGGCTATTAGCGCGGGAAGGGCTCTCACCTGCCATGTGTCCATGCGCATCGAGCTCCCATCCATCCGCTATAAAGTCCTGATGATGTCATTCCCTCAGCAGAGCTGCTTTTTCTGGTCCTGTCCCCAGTTTCAATTTGTATTTCTTAATTGGAGCTGTCTGTGCAATGTCCTACCAAGGTGTGGTTACGCTGATGGTCCTCAATCAGCTAGGCTCGCTGGAGGCTCTTCCCTCTCTAGAAATACTACCGTTGTCTATTGAATGTTGAGTTTGACAGGGTTCTACTTTAAAAACGTGTTGTATGGGGGAAGGGGACCCACAGGCTTTTGTGGTGAGAGGCCCAAGTTTGTGACTAAATCATAATGTGCATTCTAAAGGACATAAGAAGGTTTAAACCCAACCCTAACGTGGCCTATGCTCTGCAGGAACTGAACAGGAACAGCAGGGCAGCTGTAAGTTACCAATTTATTTTAGAGATACGATTTAACTTCTCTGGGCCTGCCTTCTTGCTAAAAGGATGTGTCAATGATTAGAGAACATGTATTTGTTCTGCCACCTAGTGTTCAGCTCTAGGAATACTCAAAACAAGCTTTTGGGGTTTTTTTAGTTACAAGTTATTTAAGATCTTTATAAACGCAATTAGTGGTGTGGTGTAAGCTTCACTTTTAGACTTAGGTAGGCCTCTGAGAGCAATAAATAACACAATAATAAAAAAAAAAGACTTCTACTGTTTGGAAGTTTTGGGAATACCAGGGAACAGCATATGTTTATATCTCATCATATGCTTGGATGGTGTTTTGAAGACAGATAAAAAGTCATGAGAAACATTGACTAGACGTGTTCTTGCAGACCTGTGAATTACACAAATACTCTTATTTGAACTAGTACTTTTAAGGAGTACCGGTGCTAATAAGGATTCAAATTCGACTGGAGTCTTAAATTCCTTAATTTATATTATAATCATGCTACCCATACAAGAACATGCAAGCCTTTTTTAGCTGTTCAACTCCTGGTATAAAATCAAATTATTCTGCATGTGTGAATGTGCCCGTGTACTTCCCTGCTGGGATTGTGGTTGCCACAGGAGACCCTCAGGTAGAAAGCATAAGTGGCTTCGAGCCCACAAGACTTTGTGTCTGTAGCATAAAAGAAGCATCTGCTCTGCGCTTTGTGAACAGAGTGGGGCTGAGGTTGGTGTTTAAGCCCTGGGACATCGCCCAGTTGATGCTAAAGGTGAGTTGGTCCCTCTTGTTGTCCTGGTCTGTCAGCTCTCCCTTGCCCCGTGCTGCTCAGGGGCGCACCAGGCCAGGAGACATCTGTCAGGGACCACAGCAGAGGGATGATGAAACACAACAGTGGGCTTTTAAAGGGGATAACACAACCAGAGTTGTTACATGGATTGCCTCAGTGGAAAGGCACCAGAAACAATAACTTATAAAATTGCATCAGTAGACTTAGAAATGGTGGCACTGTCGCTGTGGAGATTGATTTATTCTTCTAAAGATCATTCAAGGGTAATTTAAGGGTCCTTCTCCTGCAGGACCTGTTCATTACTGAGTACCTTCCACAGGATGTCCACTCTGGGACTGAAAGCCATTGAAAAGCCATTCTTACACCCACAGTTCCTGCTTGTCCTACACCCAACTCCAGGGTGGTGGGCTGGCACACTGGAAATGGTTGGGCAGTGCTGGTGTGTGTCTGGACATGTGGCTGCAGATATCTATTGCTACCCAGGCACTCTGCAATACAAAATTAGCCCTGTTTTACATTATATTGTCACAGTCGTATCTGAGCATCTTTGGCTTTTTGTAGCTTAGCTGGGGGCCAGATACCCCATTAATGTAAACTGCTTTCTGGATTACAGCCACGGAAGGAAGGAGATGCTCGTTTGTTTCAGAGCAGTTTCTCTGCCTGTGGAAGATCACAGGTTTCAGAGGGATTTCCGTATTTTTCTGCTTAACAAAGACTGAGATTTCATATGAACCTCTGAATGAACAGGACCCAGCTTGCACGGTGTATAAAGGCAGGAGAGAGTTTGAGTACTGTCAGTCTTTTTGATAAAGTCAGGTGAGATTCCAGCTGGTGTCTTCAGGAAAAACACTTTTAAATCCCAAGCTTTGGCAGGGAAGTTAGCAGCATCCTTCGGCTGCTGAAACTCAACAGCTACATCCTGCAGCTTCACCTCAGGTCAAAGTTCTCCCTGAAGTCATCGAGACCTCTGAGCTGAACTTGATGCTTCCTCTGGGCAACAGGAAAACCTGGAGATAGGCCACTACGAAGGTGTCTCCGCACCTCAGCGACCCTTCCCTAGACTGCCTGTGTCCCCGATTCTTTTCTGATTCTGGTCTTGCTTTTGGTAATCACATTTTTCTGTAGGGTGCTACCATGGGGGTTTGCTGATGCAACATCACCTGAAAACAGAATAACTGGTTTATGGGCACATATTTGTATTTTTGCCTTATTTTCTGTGCATTTCCCTCCTCACTGTCCTGTGAACACACACAGAGCATATGGACATGCCCATAAAGTTGTGGAAAAGTAGGTAAGGGAATTTGCTCATGATACGATAGCCACTCTAGTAAAGGCAACAGTTGACTGGAAAAATGCAGAAGAGCATCATGAGACTGCAGAGATGGGGAGACTGAGCGTCAGTAGATCTGAAGTGACACACAGAGAGAAAAATAATCTTTTTGTACCTCCTTAAAAGTAGTGGGCTTTCTTCCATTAAAATATCAACTCAATGCTTGTCAGAAAGCAAAAAAAAAAAGCCAGTCAAATGTTAGGAATTATCAGGAAAGGACTAGAAATAAAGATGAGGACATGCTCTTTAAATGTCACCATTTGAATCCCTGGGTCACGTGCTTTTGAGTGTGACTCTGATCCCTGATCTCAAAGAGGATATAACATAACCAGAAAAGATTAAGAGAAGGGCAGAAAGGATGACCAAAGGTAGGGAATAGTTCCTCTATAAAAGGATATTATGGAAGTCCAGTGGGCTGGAATCCTTCAACCTGGAAAAAAATGCCATTAGGGAGGGTATAACAGAGGTCTACAGAGTTACGTGTGCCATAAAGAAGGTGGGTATGGAGCAACCATTCACATCTCTGTCAGCAGGAGGATTAGATGTTGTCAACTGGCCATAGCCACTCTCAGAGCAAGCATCAAGAGCTGGTGCCTCGCACCGTGGATGGAGACCTGGGGAACCCCTCACCCGTGGATGTCGTGTGGGCCAAAAGCTGAAGTGGGCTCAAGGAGAGGTTGAGCAACTTGGAGAGTGTGAGAGCTACCTGCATGTTACTCGACTAACTGAACTGAGCTGAGGAAGCCCCTGTGCCCTTTTTGGGCTTAGGCCCCTTTCAGGTGAGTGCTGCTTTAGGCTGGAGGGTTGGCCTTCTGGGAGCTTTACCCCACTGTGGGTGACCACTGCACAGCTGGGCAGCTCCTGTAGTGGCTTAGCACAGCAACAGCAACCAGGACAGGGCACACCCAGGGGAAAACAGCCTGTGTTCTGGGCCAGCTGCTGCTGCTGGTGTTTTCCTCCTTTCCAGGAGTGGGAGGCAGGAGGTTTCCTGAGAGGCCTGCTTGTGTGAAGGTGGCCACAAACATGGGGAGGGAGGATGCTGGCATAAACTACTGTGGCCATACTTAGACCGTCATGTGTTTCAGCACAGGAGAATAGTGTATAAACAAGGTTTCCGGGGGCATTGAAGCCAAATGCTTTCTACCAGAGTCAGCTATGTAATACACCTTTCATCCCAAGCTCCTCCAGCAAACCAGTTGGATTTTTCCTGCAGGGCTTGGGGCAGGAAGAGGACAGGGTGAGGGTGGCCCCAGCTCCTAAACACAGCCAGGTGCATCCCAAGAAGCAGTGGAGATCCTGACTATGCAGAAAAGACCACTTGGGCACCTCAACACAAAGCTACTGCTGGACATGCTTCAGGAACAGCTCTACATCACAAACAAGACCATCACAACAGCATCCACCAGGCTTGACCTGAGCTCTTGCCTCACCACAAAACTCACACCACTTGAGCTAACACAGGTTTTGATGTCGATGTCCTTAAATTGTTTGTCTCTGTTTGTAACAGGCTTGTATTGATTTAGCTTAATTTGATTACCCAAAAAAGGGTTGTGCTGATTGCTCTAAATGGATTAAATAGTGATTTTACTTAAACTGATGGCAGGCTTGTGTGTAGACAAGGCCTGGAGCTTTGTAAGCTAATGACTTGGCAGTAATGCAATGAGGTTTTTTAGACAGCTGAGACCAAGCTGTTCTTTTAAATATAAGACCATAAGTGTTACTATTCTAGTAAATGGTCCCCAAACATGATAATTTTCTACTGACATGGGCTCCTTCTGAATCCTGTCAGATCTCTCTGCCAACTCTCACTTTTCTGATAATAATTTAGCAAGTAAAAATTTCCTTTTTTTTTGGCAAGATTTTCTAAATTTGTTCACCTTCTCAGCCTGTTAAATTGTCCGTGTTTGTTTGTCTTCATTTTTTATAAAAATCCAGACAGAAGAAAAATGCAAATGAACCCAGCTCCTGACAACAGAGCTTTCCCCACAAGTGAGACCTGAGAGGACAGGTTCAGAAGCAACCACTGTTTAATTTTTTCACTCAGAAAAGATCAAGGGTGAGATTAGCCCTTGGTCATTCAATCTTTTGTGCCCGTATCATCTCAATGGGAAGAAATCACTGTATTTGCATAAAGTCTTTCCTGCCTGCCTCTGAACCAGCCAACTGAGTTTCTGCCAAGGGTATCTGCCTTCAGAGGTCTTTTCCCTACTGAACTGCAAGTCCCATTTTGATTCATCTGCTTTTTCTGTTGATGTTTTTCTCTCCATTTTGGGACAGAAGTTTGACAAGAACATGACTCCAGACCAATGAATCACTGAGCCTTGGTTATCTTTGATTTCTAAGGAAAGCTGAGATTCTGAATAAGCCTTAGCTCAAAAAACTACAGTCCAGCAGGTGGGCTGTGATCTTTACTCTCTTAGGCAGGTTTATGGAACCAGAAGCAGAAAGCTGGTGGCAAAAATGGGAGAAGACTTCCTGCCTCAGAGTATGGAGAGAACAGGAGGAAGGAAAAGCTCAGGGCAACAAACAGGCATTGGAGACCAAGGATCTGAACTACCTAGAGAAATGAGTCCATGGTAACCCACAGTGCACTGACAAATTTCTGGCAAAGAGGTTTCTATACCACTAGTACATGTTGGATTCTGGACTGTTTTCTGCATTCGTGGATCCTAGAAATTGGATCATAATAACCTGGAGCAAACTTAGGCGTGAAACTGTGGGAGAGGGACAAGACACAGATCAGACAAATCAGGTTAGAGCATTTCTGAAGGAGCTGGGTTACCCAGAAAGAGTAACAAACTGATTCTTTGTCCAAGAGTTAGGCCAAAGAGATCAAGGGAAGCAGCACTGTAAAAGCAAATGGGTTGTGTGTGACCTGACCACAATAGCTTTCTGGAGGTGGTGGTCAGTAAGGGGTAGAGAAGGGCGAAAGCACAGCCTCAAGGCAGTCCCACAGCAATAGGCACCACGGAAGCCATCACCGTCGTCACTGACCCCTTGCCAGAGCACCATGACAGAGGATGAATGACTTTTTGCCCCTCCTCCTCATCTGCAGTGTGTCCCCAGCTGTTCATGCATCCTGTGGGTCCTTGACATGTACATCCTCAGTGCCCATGACCAGGGTGTATTAGCATCACAGGAGCACTGATGAATTGTCCTTATGTGAGGGAAGGAGAACTGACATTTCGCCACACATTTAGGATATGGATACAGACTGTGGCAAAGCAGAGCCCTGAATCCACAAGCCTCCCAGACCTCTGTTCATTCCCACTCATCACCCAGGATGTAACATCCAATCCCCATAAAATAAACCTCCACCAGAAACCAGGAGCTCTTCCCCATCTTGTATCCATCTCTACAGCCCCACTGAATAAAGCTTGAGACATCTTATCCGAGTCTGGAGGCTTGGGGTTAGAGATGTTTGTCAAATAATAATTACAGTATCATCTTGCTTTGAACACGTGAAATGTAAGTGAACCAGCCAACCAAACAGACTGAAACATTTGCACAGAGCTGGTGGAACAGCTAGACTGGGAATAAGGCCATTCAGCCCCTCCTCCTGTTTGCCATCAGGTGGTGTCTGAGAGCTCCTTCTGCATAGCTTCAGAGCTATTACAGGCTCACAGTAGAAAATGCTGCCCACGACAAATGCCCTGCCCTGGAACACAGCCCTGCCCTGGAACACAGCCTTCCCTTGGCTATGAGCTGTAAAACAAACTCTTGGATCAGAATGGCTAGCTTTGCTACAAAAGACTACAAAGCTCACAATGAGTAAAAGAATATCCTACAAAAATCCGTCTTTAGACTTCCCTGAGCCTCTTCCATGAAACAATTAGTGGATGCTCTTGTTTTGAACTCTTGTGACTCACTCCTGTAATTCAGCTGTGGTCTGTGATCACTGAGTCGCTTAATGCCGTGTGGGGAAACAGGCAATTGTGAGAATTTCCTCTCTCCCTCCCTCAGCCTCTCGCTGTAGCTCTGCAGCATGTTACACAGCAGTAATGTGCGACCGCAGCCTGAATGCTCCAATCCCAGATGTGCTGGCTCGCTCTTCAGGCAATGCTTCCTCACAATATTAACCACTGATCAGGAAAGTTTCTCAAAGAGGAAATGTATCTCACTACATTTTACAGTACTTTGTAATCCAGCTGAAAATGCAGTCCTCTTATCAACAGTCTTAATAGTTAAGTTGTGGCTTGGCTCTACTAGAGTTTTAGTTCTAATTTGGTATCATTGCTGTGTGTACATGGGAGTGGATATTTGTAAAAAATCCATTAAAAATCATAGAATCATAGAATGGCTTGAGTTGGAAGGGACCTTAAACACCATCTAGTTCCAACTCCCCTGAGTCTGTTAGAGTCAGACTCTGATAGACTATTAAAGCAATTGCAATGGCTCATGTCTCCCACGTTGTTTTATATTAATGGTATTTAACTTTGTCTGTCAGCAGTATACTTATATACTGTTATGAATAAGTGATTCTAAATCACTGGATTTGCATAACATACACATTTGTATAACTTTCTAAGTATATGGTAGGTGCAAAAGACATTTAACAATTAAACCAAAAGTGTTTTCAGAAATTGCCATCACCCATAGAATATGATTGGAGGCTTCTCTGTGCTTACCTTGCCTCGGTTATGCTATGATAATCTCGGCAGCAGAGTAAGGAAAAGGTCCGGAAGACTTTGCCATTGTTTTCACATCTAAAAGAGAATGAAAACAGAAAAACTGAAAAATTCCTTCTGCTGGTACCACACAGCAGAAACCCTGCCCTTCATCCATTAAACAGTGCTGTATGATTGTCATGAGGAAAAGACTATTTCATTCTCTGGCTGCTGAGTACCAAATGCTAAATTTCTGCAGTTGTGAGGCAGCAAGGGCCATTGCAGGAGTGGCTGGAGGGTGCAAGCTGCAGTGTCCTTCACTCTTGGCTCCCTCTGGCCCCCAGGGTTGGCTGAGCCAGTGGCTCCTATGGCTGCAGGTAGCAGCTGCTCCTTTGTCAGGGTCTGGGGATGAGGGCTTCTTCATGTGATGCTCAGATTTCTCGCTTGTCTGCTTTTGAATTCCCTCTGCTTGATCTCTCATACACTTTTCTCTCCTTAGTCTTACTGTTATTTCCCTTCACTGGTTGCTTTCCCTCTTGTCACTCATCTTCATTTCTTTCCATTTCTTCCCCTTTTCCTCTTTTTACCTTCCCTATTTCTCTTGCTTTTCCCTCTTGCATTCTGCCAAACCATAGGCACCACTTTCTTCCTTTCTGGTCATTTTCCCAAGGGCTGAGTCACAGCAGCTTGTTTGTATGGCCGTTTGTATGGCCCAGAGTCACCTCCCACAACCTGGGGTGCTCAGCTGAGGAAGGTGACCTTACTTGGCTCCCTCAGTATTCAGCAGGGAGAGATGGGAGCCTCCAGAAAGTGATTCAGTTTCTAAGGCAGTTGAAAGACCTTGTGAAGACTGATCTCCTGCCATGGTCTGTCAGTAAAACAGATGAATATCCTAACTTATAAGCTTTGAACTGGGGGCCAAAAGTTATTTAGTATAAATCTTCCTTTTGCACAGTCTTTTGTCATATGTCAGATGGACAAAGAGCACAAATCGGAGCATCTTCCCTCTAACCAGCGTTGTCCTCCCAGGTGCCAGACTTCTGCCTGCACCCTGATGGTCAGCACAAGTTGTTCCTGCAGCACAGTGGAAGACATGAAGACAGAGCCTTGTAACAGCTTTCCCCTTTCCAAAGCCACGTCTCTGTGCTCTATTATAGAGACAGTTATACAGATAAAGCATTTTGTCCAACTTCAGTAAGTCAAGCGAGCATTTAAGCTCTTGTTCCTTTTTTGCTCTAAAAATAAGTATCATGTAAGGAACGAGGAAATAAAAGTGAAAAGGGAAGCAAAACTTTCATTCTCACCCAACCATTTAAATCATGCATCTGCAGTTTCCAGGACTTTCATTTCACTGGGAGAATGTCTCCCAGGGGCTAAATTCAACATTTTGAATGGAGCCATGTTTACCCTTTTCCACAGCAAGTCACACAAGAACCATGAACCACAAATGCAGCCTTATCTCCATCCAGGCATTTGTTCCCAAAGAGGTTTTTCCCGTTCTCTCTGATTACACCAAGAAAATAAAGGTGGCATTGTAACAGCCCTCCCAGAGTTTCTCTGTAGGCATGCTCTATTTTATTCAGGTTGCTGACGGGCTGTTATATGGTAAAAGTCTATTTTCTATGTACCAATCTGGTCCTATGATCTGCCTGTGAGGTTTTGTCAGTGTCTTTCCTAGGATTTCACCTCCAGCCTGGATCAAAGCTTTTATTGCTTGCTGATCCAGGAATGTGAGAATTTGTCAAAGCTGCATGCTCCCTGCCCTTCCCTCTGTATCTCCTCCCTCCCTTCCCTTTTAAACACTCATGGGAACATGAGGAACAACAACTCTCCCCAGGAAGATCCCTTGTCCCCAGGGCAAGCTCAGTGAGACACTCTTTCCCATACTTAAACTTCCTCGATTAGCCTGGAGAAAAGGAGGCTCAGGGGGAGACCTTATCGCTCTCAATGACTACCCGAAAGGAGGTTGTAGCGAGATGGGGGTTGGTCTCCCAAGTAACAAGCAGCAGGACAAGAGGAAATGACCTCAAGTTGTGCAAGAGGAAGTTTAGGTTGGATACTAGTAAAAGTTTTTTTACCAAAAGGGTTGTCAAGCACTGGAACAGGCTGCCCAGGGAAGTGGTGGAGTCGCCATCCCTGGAAGTATTTAAAAGACGTGTAGATGTGTCACTTAGGGTCATGGTTTAGTGGTGACCTGTCAGTGCTGGGTTATTGGTTGGATTTGATGATCTTGAAGGTCTCTTCCAACCAAAATCATTCTATGATTCTCTGCAGGTCACTGGCAGAGGGAAATCTGGGTCTGTGTCCACATGTTCTTTGGCCCAGATAGCTCTTGGGAGTATTTTTGGTTAATTTTATTACTGACTGCAGGACATGACGTAAAAGAAAACTGTAATTCCTCGGTGTTGTGTCTGACCATGGTGGCTGTTGTGGCAGTGGCTTTTATAGCTTGTTCTCTGTCCCCTGATTGCCATTCTGTGTGCAGCTGACTTGGTGGCTTTAATAATCAAATTTTTATTAGCCTGTTAAGTAAAATGCTGGCATTGAGCCACTGGCGAGTTGTAAAGCTGGCCAAATAATTGGAATAATAATTCATTCATACTGAATGTGGTACATTTAAAGGTAGTGCTTATTTCCTGAATGGAAATTAATATCTTATACAGATTTGGTTTAGATTAGTTCACTGCATGGTTTACTTCAGCCCTACATTTTACCACTGATACATAAAGCGGGTTCATAAATAGAGCAATAGAGCCTTGGCTGTGCTAGGAGATAGTGCTGTGCACCAATGTAAATTGTAAATGTAGAGCTACAAAACCTAACAAACCCTGCTGGCAAACTTCCACGTATTATCTCACAATAATTGCTTCCAGCCAGTAGATATTTTTGCACAGCAGAAGACAGGTTATTTATATTATATATTTAGCCTAAAACTGTAATAACATCCTCTGGCAAAGGTATTATCTGATGGTGTCTGACATGGAACCAGCCTTCCTCTTTCCAGGCATTAACAACTGAAAATCTTTGTGTTATCTCATGGCATTTCCTGAATTAGAGAATAAAATGAGGAGGATTTTTAATTCATATAGTTTATTTCTTAAAAAGTAAATATATTTTTGACGACCAGGTTTCCCAGAATTGTAACGTGTGGTTTGTATCACCGACAACAGAAATATTTCCTTTATGTTTCTAGACAGGCAGAAACAACAGTACCACTAGCAGGCTTTTGGCTTAGCACCGTCAGATAAAATACCTGTGAACAAGCAAGGCGTGTGAAGGTCACAGAGTATGTTTATTCCTGTTGCCTCAGAAATGCCTTGATACCTGCTACGTAGTCCATCTGCACATTCTCAGGCAAACACTGCAGTAGTGAGGATGTGAAGCCAACGTTTAGGAAGACTAATAAGGGTATATTTTAGATATTTTAGGCAGAGACAAATCCTAGTGATGGACTAAGCTCACTACTCAATGTAGTGTCCCATCTGTCGATGACAACAAAGAATGAGAAAGCAGAAGAACAGTATCTGTGATTTATGAAGATATCTCAGGTGCTTTCCAGTCTTTTGCTAACTTGGGAGGATGTCACAAATATTAAGAAAACCATTGGCCTGAGTTGCCTGCTCCCTTCACAGTCATAAGTCTTGGCCAAGGAAGTCTCTGCCATTGCTTGGGTTAGATGACTATAGGGTCCTGGAACCACCCAGAAGATTACGCTCTGCTAATGACAGGCTCCTTCTCCGTAAGGGAAACTAGCCTTGGGGAACTCTATGCAAGTTGGCTTAACCTCTGCCCTGGGGAAATTCACTAAAATTAATTTAATTGCTGGCAAAGAACCCAATCAGTTATGAACTGAAGATGCTGATGTAGTAAGTTCACAAACAAAAACAAACCTTGTCAGGCCTGAGGCTCAATATTCATTGTTGAGAACACAGGTTTGATGGATATGGACCATAATAAATGTAGAGTTCTATGTCAGTTAATTAAACAAGTATCACGCAAAAGCCTGATTATTTTTTTTTTAATGAAAAGTAGAACTATGCAAGATCAAAATATTCAATGATATGAGACCCCGTGGATTGAAAAGGTACAGCTGTCTCGGGACAACTGTTAAGGAATGGAAGTTACTGTAGTGAAGCCTGCATGGAGTAGCAGAAGACATAATGCTGTTCAACATTTTTATCAAGATCTGATAGCAAACAGAAGATTTCTGCTAAGAAATTGGACAGTGCAAACACTGGCCAGGTGGCAAATAATCATGAAAAGAAGAGTCACCTAGAGGGGCCAGGATTGCTCAGTAGAGGCATTTTTCGTTTATCACTTATCACTTGCTATCCAGGCAAGTGATGTCTTAGTTCAGTCCCAAGATACCTAGCTAAATTAGGTATGTAAAAAAAGCAGGGAGAGAGGCTCTACTTACAGGAGGTCAGTTTCAGAGGGTAAACAGTGACTCTGAAATACTTTGGTGAGGTCAGAACAGAGAAGCAACTCAGCAGGAGCTCCCAGTGAGATGGGAGAAAAGATGTTGGCTGTCTTTTGATACACATTTGGTGAGAAGTGGGTAGTGATCAGAAGCCTCATATGAAACCATTGCTGGAATATATGTCTTACTGGAGTGTTCCCACCGAAAAAGAACACTGAAGAATTTTCTGATGGTACATCAGAGTCACAGAAATAACTCAAGAACTGGAAAAATAAAAAACAATCGGCCTTTTATCGGCTGCTGTAGATTTCACTTTATTTAGTTTATTCAAAGCTAGAAGATAGCAACTTTTGTCACCATGGGTATAAATACTTTTATTGGGGTAAAACCCCAGAGTGAGACTCAGTCTGCTAACCATGGTCACTTACAACATGTTAGGTGCCAGATGTGTGACTCCTCCTTTGGGCAGAGGAAAGGATGAGATAAAATCTCCCTGCTAAATTCTGTGTCCGAGAGTCTGACAGTTGTGCCACAAGCTCAGAGTTAGGCACGGTGTGCTCTCCCTGAACTAAGCACTTCAGTCTTTCCATGTCAGCAAGTTTCCCCAGCTGCTCTGCAAGCTCTGCAGGTAACAGAAGAGTTGTTTTAACAGAGCAGCATAATTCCCCTGCAACTACTGCTAACATAGCCACATGCAATCAGAGGATAACCTGCACATCCTGATGTAAATTCCAAGGACAGTCTCAGCACAGACATATGTGGATCAAGTTGAAGCCAGACACCAGCCTCCAGCTGGGGACCCAATGCATTGGGCTTTCAATTCCAGGACTGCAGTCTGGCTCTGGCACCCCTTGGATTTCTGGCATGCAGTTCTCTGTCTGGCAAAGAACATTCTTTGCATGTTTATGTCTTTAATAATTTGTATTTGTGGTTAATACATCATTTAAATGCTCCTAAACGTATAAGGTACATTGTCATGAAAATGGGAAAACCAAACGTTACAGTAACTCATTGCCAAAGCTAACATGTTTGACAGTTCTGTATGGCTGGGTATGTGAGCAGCTCTGAGGGGCCCCATGCAACCCAGGACAAGCACCATGTTGACCAGCTGTGAGCAAGTCACAGGATCATTCCTCAGCCTGCATTTTTCCCCTGCATCACAGCACCAGCAGGTCATTTGATAGGACTGATGAAGTTAGCTGGGAACTGAGATGAGGGTGGGAAAAACAGCAAGAACAGCTGTGTCCCAGTGCTGCAGGATGAGACAAGCTGTTGCCACAGCTCTGTGAAAGTGTGATGTGTCTGTGAGGGACTCTGCCAGAGTCACTGTGACTGTGCAGACCCCAGGCCTTCCTCTCTATGTGACTGTCCTGGTTTTGGTGAGAACAGAACTAATTCTGTTCAGTGATTTTACTTTCCTGCTCAGTTCTTCAAACTCACTGCACTGTCTGAAGTCAGCAGCCTGTTTTCCCAGACAGTGTCTGCTGCTGGCAGTGATAACACCCCATGG
>JAAGNO010022374.1:466-16223 GCA_033439905.1 Ceryle rudis
GGTGTGTGTGCTTGAATAAACGGCTTCACCTTAGATCACATTGATCCGTGTTGAAGTCCACTCTGGATTCTCCTGCAGAGAAAGAGGAAAGCATTGTTTGTACAATGCTTTCAGATACATGGTTTAACTTTTAGGTTGCCCTGTATTAAGTCAAGGATTGAACTCCGTGATCCTTGTGGGTCCCTTCTAATTCAGGATATTCTGTGATTCTATGATTCTTAGTCAAATAAAAAGTAACAGCAGGTGTACTACAATGATGTGGCCAACCTGAGGTCCCCTCACAGCTTTTTCTTGCCACATGTATGTCTGGGAATGTTTTACTATTCTCATGCAGCAAGAAATGAGGTTAATTAAATATTAGTGTGGATAGTAGCTCTTGACCTGTTATTGTTATATGTCCGTATTCAGGACATATCATTATTGTTTCTAAATTCACCAAAACCAATTACTGTTTACTACTGAAAATACGAATTAAATATTCAATAGATTTTCCTAGTTTAATTATAATGAATCTAAAAAATCAACATTTGAGTGACTGTTGATCAAAACTTAATATAGAATGCTGTATAGTGACCAACTTTCAAGTCAAAGGCTGAAGCCCGGGAGACACTGATTGTTACACAAGGCCAACAGTCTATTATGTAGCTAAAAGTCCTTGCCACCCAGGTTACTTTCAGGTAAGTACCCAGTACTTCTACTGTGGGGAATGTGCAAAATAAATTGAGTTTTACTAATGTGGACGGCTTCATATATATATAGCTCACTTCAATATTCAAGAAGATTTGAACTATCAAAAAGTAGACATCAGAAACTTAGCATTCTCCATTCCAAATGAAATCACACAACCAGTAAACTAGATCTATATTTCTTCTCACCTATTTTTTGTCTAGGTTCAAGATTCTTATTTCCTAATCAAATGTACTTCTACATAGCATTTTAAGTGAGATTACTCTTGATCCTATCTTTAGGAATCCAGTAAGACAGAGGAGTCAGAATTCTGCTTGTGAAAGGTACCCATTATCTGTAGCAAATAGAGAGACTCCTCCAGAGGATGATTTATCCTACCTTCAGTATGAATCACTGCATGATGGCATTCTGGCAATGATTCTCCCTTTGTGTGGATAATGATTCTTTACCTGAGCTCCTAACTCTTGTGCCTTGATTAGGAATTATCTGCAACTAAGTATCTTTGCTATTTTGGATATCATCCTGGAAGCTATGGAGGGCTGGAAAGGTTAGATGTTACCAATGGATCCTTCAACTTGAAAAGACATGGTTTGAATATTCTTATGAGCTTGAATTTTTTTTTTTTTTTTTTTTTTCTCCTACAGTATCTAAAGCAAACACTCCCTATGTTCAACATCTTTCCATAGTGCTGTAAATGACTAAAATGAAGGGTTATAGATTCAGTTTCTTTTTGAAAGAGACTTCTGAAGCAGGCTCTAATAGGTTACTGTTTCAAGCAGTGATCCATGTCAAGATATAATAACTAGCCTAGGGAAATGAGAAACTGCTGGTTATGACAGACCCAGGTTTCCTTCCTGGATTAATAACACTAGGAAGCTTAACATAATTTTCCTAAATGTCCACTAAGAAACTGGTAAAAACTAAAGAAAAATAGGAAAAGCTATCCTCACATGGTGTAAAACTTATTCCACACTCTCCCAGGTAGCTTTTGAAATTTGCTGTTATTAAAGGAAAAACGAGTTGTCAGGCTTTTTAAATGACATTTTTTCTATTGACAAAAAATTCTTACCACTTTTATTTGATTTTATAGAAAGATTGTGCCTTCATGCACCTAGCAGAAAATGTCAAAGAAAAGAAGTGCTACTAGAAACTAAGTTTTTTTAAAGCAAGTCAGTCCTGAGAAGTAAATCACAAAACTAGCAAAGATGCCAAGGTGCTAAACAACAGGAAAACTAAAAGACACTTGAAAGAATATAGAACTACTGCAAGGACATTTTTTTTTTTTTTCTCTGTGTCTTGTCTTCATAATCTCAGAAGAAATGTTTTTGAAATATTGCACGTCACGCATCATTTAAGTAAAACTTTGCTTAAATAGACAAGAGCTAACTCACACCAGGGTTTGATAGTCAATTTTTTTTCTAAATTACTCATGTGGGAAATTTTTTAATGTGTATCACTAATGTGAGCTGTAAGCATGTAATTGATGAAATCCTGCATAAAGACCCTCAGGAAGGTGATTTAAAATGGCAATTTGTTAAAATAATGTCTATTAGCTCTGATTTTCCCATGCTCCTACCAGTTAACACAGCATGTTCATTTATCATTGAACTCAGATTAACTCACTCAAACCATGACCTAACCTTATCAAAGTTGCTTCAAATTACCACCCGTTAAACTGACTGTGTGCTCTAGTAGAAACATCTTATTAAGTATGTGTCACTGTGATTTCATTTCAACTGTGAAAAGATGCTAGAGGTGACTTTTATAATTTCAGAATGTATTCCAAAGATAGATTCCAAAGTTTATACATTTTTTTTGTGTAAAATTCAATAATTTATATCATTTGTTTCCAATATTTTTTTATGTCCATAGAAAAAGAAAGTTTTTCTTTCTCTTCTGCAAACAAGCATAGAATTTGAAGCAGATATACTGTCTCTCAGACATTACAATATAAACAATCATTGAGGAATTTTTTGCTAATTAAAAAGATAACTGTGTTTAAAAAAAAATCTCCTAAATCACACTTTATTACAAAATGTGTATAGCAATGGACCATCAAAAGAAGGGTGGAATATTAAGTGAAATATTGACTTATGCAGATCACAAAATTTCTAAATACACACACATCTCAAACCTAGGCAGATGACTTGGATTTCCCGTGGGATTTGAAATGGCACTAAACATTTTGTTCAGGCAACAGAATCATTCCATAGATTTTTTTTTTTTCTCCCCTATGAGTTGCCCAAAGGCTACAAGCAAGAGTCACTGAGTCACTATAACAGTCTTGCCACCACTTGCCTTGAGTCTGTCTTGGACAATTCTAATGAAACTTTTTTTTTTTTTTTTTTTTTTCCCATTTGGGTAATCATTGCAACAGAATTATATTTTCCTGTATAACTTGGGTCCATTAAATCCTTTCTGACTTTTTAAGATACTTCACACTTGCCTAATATCAAAGATAGAGAAGAAATTAAAATATTGCTTAGAATTTGCTGTTTAAGTTATAATGAAGTTTGAAAAATGTAATAATCCAGGGAGAGGGAGGTAAGAAAGTCAATCTTGGCTTTTCCATATGATGTTATTTAAGTGATCAGCTCATACTGTAAATGTTGAACAGAAACACAGAAAAGTAAAGCTTAGGTGTACATGTAGTGGCTACTGCCAGTCATGCAGTAAAAACATAATCAAGATATAACAACTAAAATTCTGTATCTCAAATCTGAAAATAGTAGAAATATTGAATCAAAAAATCCATCCAGAATTTTTCAGAGTGGAAAGACAGACTCTTGTAAAAAGAACAATTTCACTTTCCTGTTCTCCTAAGCTTTTATTGTTTCTTTTTTCCCTCTTTTTATTTCACTTTAGAATAACATGGGAAATAGAGAAAAATAATATCCAGAACATTAGTTTTTCAATATTTGAGGCAGATTATTAGCAATAGAGGGGAGCTAGAACTCTCTCATCCCACTAGCTTCTGGATCGAGGAGACAATCTGTCAGTTCAGCATAAACCCATTTTTTTTAATAATGAAGAGATTAGGCAAAATCTGTGAAGACGGCACCCCAGGAAGTAAGGAAAACTTCAAAACTCATTACTCCTTCTACTATGTAACAAGGGGAGACACTGGACATGAATTTAGAAAATTAAGCATATGTTTATTTCAAAAGAATTTAATACTGTGACATGTTATGTGGGATTCTAGACAAAGAACATGATTTCGAAGAAAGGATGGTTTGGAAAAGATTCAGTCTTTATAAAGATTATTCTCTATAAAGGTTGCATCATGAGCTCCTGTTTAAACATGAATGTAAATAACTCCTTTCATAAAGATTCACTGTCTATTTACAGATGCTGAAAGGAAAGTCTTCCTTAAATTTGTTTACATTGGACAGAAAAAAAAATAATTCCCACTTGTTCAATGCTATAGTTTAATATTGTCACATTTTTTTCCTATTCATTTTGCTTCTGTTCCTGTTACTGTACTGAACAACAAAACCAGATTGTCATTCTCCCCACCCTAAGTGATTTATGTTTGATTATGTGTGACCCCTATATATTCCTATAGGTTTATAAATCCCAAATTCTATTCCTCATACAGGGTATATTATATATAGAAAGTATTTGCAGATTTTTTGTGTGTGTGTCTATTATATGTGCACATTAATGGAATGTAATTATGATATTGTGCAGGATTCTAATGTTGAAGATGGTTCTTGAGGAATATTCGGTGTAATTTAAAATTAAAAGCCTACCCTACCTTGCTATGAAATGTATTTGCCAATTACAGTCTGACATTTATTTATTCAATTTATTCATCTTGACTGTGAAACATATAATTATGTAGGATTAAATAAAAATTTAAGTAATGCAAAGAAACTTTCCGTCATGAACAGAAGGTTCCCATCAATCCCATTGCCACTCTTTTAGTTTCATGGAGTCACTGGCACCTTGAGAATGTAATGGTTCTCTCATAGCCTCCTCAAGCACTGCTTGTACTAAGAGGATAATAGATCCCAATGAAATTGAAGTTTTTCAGGGTTCAATATTACTATCTTACAGGAAAAGATATTTCTGGAAATTGCAAACAAACAAACTGTAGCTTGAGTCCTATCTGCTGTTTGAAAGTACTGAATGGCAGTGTGAAAATATCACATGATAAGGAAGTTTTAATTTTTTTATGGACATCAAAATGAAGGAATGTTATTTGGTTGCTTAAGACAACAAAATAGTGACAACAAAATGTAATTTTAATTTATTTTTCTCCTTCAATTTCCTTAGTTCCAGGCTAGAAGAAAGAAGGGTGTACTAAAAAGAGAGGTTGATGGATTACTCTAATAAAGTGCCACTGTCATCACATCTCAACTGGTTGTCATACCAATTGATGATGGGTACACTTGCAAGTATGAATGATATCACAGTGTCCTTGATACACCTCTACATAATGGATGAGGGGAGTCTGTGCAATTGCCACATAGCTTTACTGCACTGTTTAAACTATGGAAGGGAAGTATGGCCATTTTAAGCATCCTGGATTCCTTATGCAACTCAGTTTAAAATGGGAATCTCAGCCTAATTATTTTGGAAATATGATAGAATAAATTAACAAAAGCCCTTTTCTTTACTACCTTGGGGATCTGGAACATAATCTCTGCAAAACCAGACAGTGTTCTCTTTTACTGTGTTCCAAAGGTAGGAAATTAATAGTTTTGTTCACAAAAATTTGTTTGCTGCAATGAAGAAAAAAAGTCTTTTTGGCACTGCATAAGCAACAGTTAGCAATAATGTAGTTATAATAATATTGAGCTGAAAAAAATATATATACTTCTTGTTTCATATTTCAGAAAACAAGAATATTTAAAAAAAAAAGAAAGTATGACTGGTAATATATGGCAAGTGAATCTCTCTTTGTATGAAATATTTTGCATTCCTTAAAACAGAGGATAACATTTTCTGTGCAGCATGAACATAAAGTCCAAGACTGCATGTTTAAATTTGGAAGTGCCTAATGTAGGAGTTTCCTTATAAAGGAAGAGTTTAATTAAATTGCCTTAAACAGTGCTATTTATGTGAAACAGATGTACTGTTTCAAATGATTAAAGGATTTCATTGACAATCAATGGTGTCTCCATAAAGGATTTTTGTAGCTTCTATGCTGTGTCTGCTGGGTCTGTGTGCCTGACTCTAATGTCACTAGACAGTTAAGGCAACTGAGTCAAACCTTAACCTAGCCTCTATGGACTGAACTGTTTTCCAGCTTGAATGTTTCAACTCCTGTAAAGGTAAACAGACTACACTACAAACATATAAAGAAAGGGCACTGTACCTTCATTAAAGGTGAATCTACTAGCATCTTCTATCAAAGTTTCCCAGAAATACATGTTATTAAAGCCTGCTGATATTTTATACTTTACTAAATTTTAATTGCTTTAGCAAACTGGAACAGCTTCAAAGGACACTTACCCCAGGGCATTCATTTATAGTATGAAAAGTATGGATTTAAGTCCCTGAGGTAATAAAGCATAATAAGGAACTGCTTCTAAGCACCAAAAATATCAAGGGATCTTTCTAGCAGCTCCATTATGAACTATTTTTGATGCTGTCAGAAAGTGTAAAGTAATCCTGGTTTGGTTTTTGTTTTTTTCAAAATATCCCTTATTCTTTGCAGACATGACTGGCCACATCCAGAAGGAGGTCTATGTTGACAGAAGATCTGTCTCTGTCTTTTATAGTTTCCTAATACTTTCCAGTACCTTTTGACTCCAGGTGAACATTACCAAATATGTAAAATTAATGACCTTAAAAGTATTTTTTTATATGTAAAATCATTTATTTAATTATTATTATTATTATGTGAATCCAGAAACTCATAATTTTAGGTTTATATTCCTTAATAAAGAGTAACACTTCAGTCACAGTGAAATATCTGTTGGAAAGTCTGGCTACAAAAGAGGTGAAAATATCCAAATAATCACCTGTGTTTGTTATTAGGACAATAGCGTCTCCTTTTTTCAACATACTAACCTTAGTCACAGGAACCTTCTGTTTTGTGTGTCTAGGCTTTTGATGGTATCATTCATTGTTGAAGGGAGTTAAATTGTGAAATGTTTTATTAAGCAAAATGAAGATACTAATAGAAAAAAGCTAAAAATGTTAATTTTATAGTTTTATCGAAAGCTTTTAATTCAAGCTGAGATGTAATTTCTACCATGTATTACACTGTTCATCTTCTTAAATGTTAACTACTTTCCTCTAAATAATCCTGACTGAATTTATAATACACTTCACAAGATATTTAAAAATCTTCAAAAAAAGTACATTTATTGCATTGTACTATTTAACTACAGAACCAACTGAAATATGTGGTCATTAAAAGCATGATACTATTTTATTTAATATTATTTAATTTATTTGATACTAACATTTTTGTAGTTTCATGTACTTCAGTTATACCAGTAACTACTGAGAGTAGGAGTTTTGTAGTATAGTGAAGTATCAAAACTCAGTAATAACTGAATTTTGGTTTTAACAACTAAGGAAGTAAAGGTTAGTTAATTAAATAAATTAACATAGATAATATATATGTAAAAATAATAACAATAATAAAAAAATAATACAGTGCAAAAGCAGGTGTAGTATTGCTGCTTTGCAACTTTAGAAAACTTTGAGAAAGTAAAAACATTGCTGAAGTGAGAAATTGCATAGCTGAGTAGGATTACAGTCGAAACTTTAATAATATGAGGAGATTTTAGCTGAGCTATCTAGCCTAAAAGACTAGATCTTTAGAGTTGTTGCTCCTGTTTCTTTAAAGTTGAGTCAGTTTTGTCATTAAGGTGATAGAAGTCATGTTCAAGTAAGGGTTGCAGAAATGGGCCACACATTGTGTTATTCCTTGTCCAAGAACTACATAAAACAGTCAGGTTTCCCCTGACAAAAGACTTTGATTTGTACAAGATATGAATAGGTCATCAGGAATTATTTTTACATGACTTAACAATTGATTTAAAATTGTGCGTTTGCAAGGAAGATGTTGTTGAGAGAAAGGAAATAAAATGCTTCCACTGTCTATAGTGCTTTCCACATATTGACAGTCTTTGAAGGTTATTTAGAACTTCTATCTGAAGCTACGTACAGATGGAGAGTAGAATTGCCACTACCAAGATTAATCTCTGCACCTACATATTTCTCTTTGTATTTTCTTCTTGCTGTCACTTAAAAAAAATAAATAAATCCCCAAACACTAGAAAACAAAAACAAAACCGAAAAACAATAGTAGTAGATAGTTGGAGGTACAGATCGCTAGGCCAGACTTAAAATGACTGTCATTATGCCAATAGATTTCTTTTTCCTCTGGAGTCTACTTCTGCCCTTTTCTTCTACAATGGATTTTTCTATTTAAGAGATACAACAGCAAAGGAAAGGCCTAGCCTGTGGCATTGACACACTTTTCAGGTAGATATGTTTTTTATGGTTGCCTCTCTAAGACTGTCCTCTCTTTTGTCAAACTGAAACAACTTTGTTTGCATATTTGTGAAATTTGCTGGTTGTCACAGTTGTTTAACTTAAAAAAAAATAACATTATAGATAGTTGTAGTAAGTTATGTCCAAGCATCAGATATGTGAATTTGTAAACTCCAGGGTACTAGTTATTGTATAACTAATATAACTAGTTTTTAAGCAGGACCCTCAGGTTTAAGTTTAAAAAGATTTTTCTTTAATTACTTTGAGGTTTCAAAAATGTTGTTTCCACTAAAGCCTTGACATTATGTATGAAAAGGGACTGATGGCAAACATGGAACTCATATTTTAGTCATCAGAGGTAAGCATTTAAGATAGAGGCAAAAATATAGGGTTTTTAAACATGTAATTGTTATTTTTTTATATGTATTAATGAGACTTTTCAGATGTCTGCTTCCTGAGTGACATACTGACACTGATAGCAAGCACATGTAATGATATCAGTCATGAGATAAAGTGAGGTTGAATGAGGTCACTTAGTGGGAGATGTATAGAACAAAACCACAGAGGGGGTGAGGGGATCTGTTGTCTTCTTTGATTACGGCACCCTTGCCAAAGTAGAGTGCCACAGCTTTTCTAGTTCTTTGGGTTTTGATTTTGTCTGTTTGAGATACAAGCACTCCACAAGTCATCTGGTACAAAAATTCACAGAGCAGAAAAGATCCCTCTGCTAGTCTGCATGAGCTGAGTATGTGGTGAAGTGAAAGGCATCAGCTGCATGAGGCTTGCACTCAGTGCTTTGATCTGGAAGTGTGTGTTCGAGTACAGGGATATTACAGCTTACTTTTCTAGCAGGTGTGTGTTTAGTTTGTTTGTACACTGATTTGAAGACACAGAGAAAAATTCTTAGCTGATCTATTTCATAGTTACTACTTCAGATGACTGGTTCATACCTGCTGAGTGTAAATCCCATAGGATACTTTCATAAGCAATGGCTTTAGAATATTTAAAAAATGAATCTATTTTAGAGTTTTAAACACCCAAAATTTAAATTCTTTATTCAAACCATTTCTCAGCTTTCTAGGTGGTATGACTATATTAAAAAAAAAAAAAAAGTCATTAGAAAGTTGTTTAATTATGTAATAATACTGATTTGAAATACCTGAAAGGAGAAGCAAATCTGATTTCTGATCTCTTTCATAGAATTTGCAGTAGCTTGCACACTACATAGAAGATATCAACACTAATGACTTCTAAGAACAATTGGACATTCTGCAGACTGCCTGAATAACAATATGGGATTATCAATCACAGCTCCAGACATCTGATTTGGGAACATCCTCAAATCCTACTACCTTGAACCAATGGTCTTTAAAATCTTGAAAGCTTGTGCTTATTGTTTCTAATATGACAGTGAAATAAAGGAGAGTCCTCTGAAGAATTTGTAATCTTTCTAGACAACAAAAAGCATTATGTCCCAGCAAAGGTGTTATTTAAGGAACATTATATCTTCAGCACTTGAAAAACTACAAATCAAGCATTCTATAGAAAATGAAAGATGAATTTGAGGGGAAAAATATCAAACAAATGGAAAATGAGCACATGGTCTCTTTTTTAACACATTTGTCAAAAAAATAGGTATATATACTTTTGTTTTGTTTTGGTTTTTTTTTCACCAGGATTTCTGGTTTTGGTAGAAGATCTGAGAATGAAAATGTAAAATAAATGTGTTTATAAATGCATAATTGTTATAGATAATGAAAGCTGAATTCAGGACTCCAATGCAGTAATTGTCTAGAAATTATTTTTTTTTTAGTTGACAGAAGGGAATTGTGTATAGTTAGTGAACATTTTGTAATTTTCTTTATTAGATAGACAAAAAGGCTGAGAATGTTTCCCTGGAGGGAACACAATCACAATATGAGAGAAAGTTTTATTTTTATTAAGAAATAAAGCAAGATGTTAAATGGCAGCTCCAAGTACAAAGTCATGACTGCTAGCAGTACACTGTCACTTAATTTCCCCTAGTGAATGAATTTGCCATAAATATTAGAAATATACTTCAAGTCAAAACCAAAACCATTAGATTTGTATCGAGAGAATGAAAGGGAATTTCAGAGGTATCTAGAAGCTTTTATGCTTCTGTAATCTTACTATTCAACAATTGGATTCTGACTATTGGATTCTATACTACTGGATTCTAACAGTGTTTAAACCAATGGACATCTGTCAATTATATTTATATCCCTGATGCAGTGTTTCAAAACATCAACCAGTTCGAAAAGAAATACACACGGAAGAGAGAATTTTATGGTAGCATTTCATTACATGGAGTTAGACAACTATTCAGACATATGATTTAGAATCATAGAATCATAGAGTGTTAGGGGTTGGAAGGGACCTAGAAAGATCATCTCATCCAACCCCCCTGCCAGAGCAGGATGACCTAGATCAAGTCACACAGGAACGTGTCCAGGCAAGTTTTGAACATCTCCAGAGAAGGAGACTCCACAACCCCCCTGGACAACCCGTTCCAGTGCTCTGTCACCCTCACCGTGAAAAGGTTTTTCCTTATGTTTACCCTAAACCTCTTGTGTTCCAGTTTACTCCCATTGCCTCTTGTCCTAACATTGGATGAAATTGAGAAGAGTCTGGCTCCATCCTCCTTACACTCACCCTTGACATATAGAAAGAGAGAGTATGTTGCTTTTAAATAGAAAAATAGTTTGTTGGTTTGGGTTTTTTTCTTTGTCTGTTTTATTTTTATGTTCCTATGAGATCAATTCCTTATATTTAATCAAAACATACAGTGGAGTAAAAAAAAAAAAAAAAAAAGATCAAGAGCTGAATAAATGCTAACAAAATTACTTAACCAAAACTTAAACTACTGGATTTTGAAACTGACATATGGACCTCTTTCATATTTGATGTTGCTCTGCATCTACTTTTAACAAAGGATAAAGTGCTTCTGCTAGAATCTGCACCATGTTTAAATTTAATTATATTCCTGGCTTTTACTCAGTTTTAGTATAATCCTTTTGAAGACTGAGCTGGACAGTTGCTCCATTAAAAAAAAAACCAAACCATTATTTGAGTTATTTTAAAATGCAACAGGATTCTTTTAGTTATCAATACTATCATACAATGAAATATATTTTTAAAATCAAATAAATAAAACTGACCTGACAGATATTTCACTAGCTTGCTTTCCTATGAGAAAAATGAGGGAAAAAAAAGTTTACAATCCTGATTAAAACACAGAAAGACATAATGTTCAATCAGGATGAGAATACCATCTGGTAATCCTGTTGTTGTGCTATACAATATATAAGACCATAAATTTTAACAAACATGGCTAGGTAGGAGGGAAAAAGATAGGATTTATCTCATAAATGTATCTTCAGAATTATTTATGAATGTTACATCTCAATTTCTCAGCATCTAATTTTTTCCCTTGTAGTCTCATTTAATTTTAAGCAGTCCGACAAAGAGCTGGTTGAAATTATTTTCTGTTTTTTCATTTTGAAAAATCTTCCATAAAAATCTTTGTTGTCCTGCTGAATCTTGTCTTTATTTTCTGTAAAAAGTGTAATCTAGCATTGAAAACTCATAGAAACTGAATTTAAAAATAGAGCTTATATTTATTTATTATATTTATTTATCTTTATTCTTGAGGTAGGTCAGTGTTCTGCACTTGTTACTTGTTACTGTGAATTGTTTGGTTTCTTACTCCTGCAGGTTAGTACGGTACAGAGTATGCTTCATTAAACTAGTTGCACAGCAAAAATAATAAAAATAAAAAAAACCACTGGCCTTAAAAGTGATGCTGATAGTCTTATGCAGTGACAGTAGTCATTCTAGTTCCAGAAAATTAGGTTAATTCAACACTTGATATGAAATTCTACTCCAGATTTAGGTATCCAAGTCTTCTGTCTACAATTTAATTTTCTATGTGTGTGCTACTTGTCAAAATTTTTATTCTACTCAGTGAAGAATGTGGTCAACAGAGTTTTTCTTATTTGAAAGCAGGCATACTTAATCAGAATCAAGTATGTACAAAACCTAATGCCAATCCTTAAAACTAAACTCTGTGATAGAATATGGTGCAGACATTTTCTCTCCTTTTCTTCAGAAACTGCACTGAATTGAATTCTGAACTGTAAGTAGAATCACAGAATAGCTGAGGTTGGAAGGCCTCCTTAGAAGTAGCATAGTCCTGCTGAAAGTAGGTCAGATAGTGCTCAGAACAGTGTTCAGATGGGTTTTGTTAATATCCCCCAGGATGGAGATTCCACAGCCTCTCTGGGCAACTTGTTCCAGTGTGTGACCACTCTCACAATAATTTTTTTAAAATTTATTATTTGGTTTAGGGTTTAGGGTTTAGGGTCATATTTGGTCATGGTTTAGGGTCATGGCGGTCCCTTAGACCCATAACAGATGCTTTCTGTTATCCCCCCTACCTCCCCAAAGGGGAAGAGAAAGGGAATAAGGGAGAGAGACCTACTGATTAGAAAAGGAAACTAAAACAGCTTTAATGAGAATAATAATAGAATATGTATAAATATATACAAAACCAGTATCGAACCCAACCCCCCTGATGGTAATTACATCACCATCACCACAGATGCTGTGGAGCAGGCACTGGTAGAGTCCCAGACTGGGCCCCGCAGCAGATGGGAGCTGTGTTCAAGACCTAGATACCTAGATTCTGTTACTGGATTCAGAAACACACCGATTGGGATCGAAGGCAGAACGGACAAAGTCCTTCTTGAATGCTTTGAGGAAGGAACCAAAAGAGGACCTGAGCCAAGCTGAGTAAAGCTGGCAAAATGGTCCAAGGGGAGAGAAGACCCCAGAAGCCCCCAGAGAGAGAGAGAGCAAGCAAGCAAGCTATAGACCCTCCAGATCCCTCTGCTGTATACCCAATATGACGTATATAGGAAGGAATACCTCATTGGTCAGTTTAGGGTCACCTGCCCTGTCTGCTCCTCCCTGCAGGTGCAGCCTTTCACTTTCCTACACCACCAATGTGGTACACAAGATCTAGCAGTGGCCTTGGTCTGCACACCAATCCTTGGTAGTAACTCTAAACACAGGGTGTCATCACTGCCAGCAGCAGACACTGTCTGTGAAAACAGGCTGCTAACTTCAAACAGTGCAGTTAGAAGAACTGAACTAAAAAGTAACATCACTGAACAGAATTAGTTCTGTTCTCACTCAAACTAGGACATATGGTATGATGTGATATGACAGTATAATTTTTAGTAGAAATTAAGGCAATCATATTCATGTAAAACCCTTGAGGGAATTATATTTTATATCCAATAAATAAATACAATACTTTTAAAGAAAAAAAAAAGATAAAAGAATGTGAGAAAATAAATATGTGAGAAAAGCATTCTTCAACTCAGCAGTCTGAGACAACATCCTGCTTAGCATTTTCTAGTCCCTTGAACAAAGTGAAGCACAATGAACATTAACATTATTCAGAGCTGCATGCACAGGAGTTTGTGTGATGACTGAGCAGCAGTCATCAGGCAGTACACGTTTACATTTTAAGTGCTTTTTCCTCAACACGAAACTCAAAACTTGAAGGCAGGTAGCTAAATCTCCCTGGACATTATATGGGAGCAGCTTGGCATTTCAGAGGGGCAAGCTGATTGGGAATTTTCTAGAGAGAAGCAATAGGAAATACTGAGCACACAGAACAAAGTTCTACAAATTTGCTCTGCAAGACCTGGTCAAGACTCACTATTTTAAAAATTATTCCAAGAAAAAAAAGGATGATATTTTTAATGCAGAACACTCATGCCAGAACTGGGAATTGTAAGCCTAGATTTATTTAAAACTCGGCTATTTTACAAGTGCTGTGTGAATACCAGTTTATTGAGTATTCTGAGAAATCACCTCATTTATCTCCTTTCCTTCTTTCATGTTTCTGTAAAATAAGAAAAGATCTTGCAGGGCTAAGAAAGACTGCAAAACCAAGTGGTCAGGCTATTATGAGATGGACTGCCACTCCTCCAGCTATGATAGCCTCTTATGAAGTAGCCCTCTTGAAGTACACTGAGAATATTCTCAGCATCAGATCAAGCATTCAGGATCTTTGCCATTGTTATGGCACTGTTATGCTTTTGCAATTGGTGACTACATCCATCTTAATAACTGAATTGGATCAGGGTTCATTATCCAGTCTTGGGGCTTTGAAATGCTTATTCCTTCGATATTAAGTCTTTTACCTCAGAATACAAAGGTTGCTGTCAATAAAGCTGCATTTTCCTGTGAGAATGTAAGTTGGCCTTAGAAAAATCCTGCCAGAAAGTATTGAAGAAAAAGTTTAGTTTTATGGAGAAGTACATGCCTATGCTGAATTCTATACCTTTGTCCTATTTAGTTTACTATTGTAAATATAAATATCAGGGCTTCAGTAGGAGCTAGGACTCTTACTTCTCAAGTGGAATAGATGCAGGTATTAAAAGATCCTATTATATGGTTATATAGATTTTATAGGATGAATAAGAGGTACTGCTTAGGGAGTAAGTTTTTTTCCAGATTGTAAATTTGAACTTTGTCCTTCACCTTCACCTATCTTTTTTGAATGGGGATTTTTACTCTTTAAACAGTTCTAAATTTTCTTTAAATTTTCAACAGAATATAAGTCCAGGGTACTGTGGACTTCAGGAGACCTTGATTATAATCCCTATTGGAGGTAGGATTCATTGTCTTGCTCAAGGCTCTTGCATGACTGCCAGAGATCACATTGTTTTCTACTAATCTCTTAGGGGTGGTCAAAGGATTAATTAGTTAACATGTTGTGAAGCACTTTGAAGGTAAAAAGTGCTATATAAATGCTAAGCATTATTGGGAAAACGTTGGGGAGGAGAACTGGGGTTTGATGGGTAGCTGAAATAGAGCTTCAAAATCTCTCATTTGCGATTTAGAAAAGAGTCCTAATTCACTCTGAAGTATCTATGATCTGGTTTTCAGAACAGTAAGAAAATCTTTAAAACATCAATCTAGTTTGTTTGAACCTGATGAAAGTTACACATGTTTTCCCTCTGTTCTTTCCCTTTAATTAATTGTGATAAATGCTACCCAACTTGTTGTTCAAAGGGTTTCCGCTGCCTAACTGTTACCATGTGCTAAATAGAAAGCACTTGTGTGACTTTCTGACAGTTTATGAAAAGGAGCAAAGAACTGGCAATGTGCCGCAGAAGTGAATGGAAAAAAATTTTGAAAGAACCACCATTGTGATGTTTCCCCTTATGCCTGAACTTTGTTAAATCAAAATAATTCAAATCCCACTATTGCCCCTCCACAGACTTCTACTTTTTCAATGTATGGGTCCATAGTATGGAATGAGTTAAGACTTACAGGTTAGCAGAAGGCTTGTGGGTAATACGGCTTAAAAGTACAAGGAGAAATGAGTTTGAAACTGCTCCCATTTTGTTCGAATGCTCACTTTATGACCACGTGCTTCTGTCTTGTACTTTACTGTGCTGGGTCTCTTTTAAAAAGGTGCTCTTAGCCCAGAATTTTTATTCTGTGATCTAAAAAGAAAAAAGAAGAAAAAGAAAAAGAAAAAGAAAAAGAAAAAGAAAAAGAAAAAGAAAAG
>JAAGNO010022374.1:28979-41952 GCA_033439905.1 Ceryle rudis
CTTTCTTTCTTTCTTTCTTTCTTTCTTTCTTTCTTTCTTTCTTTCTTTCTTTCTTTCTTTCTTTCTTTCTTTCTCCTGCTGCTGCTGCTGCTGCTGCTGTTTTATTTATTTCATGATGAAAATCATGAATGTTTGGTGGCTGAAAAGTCAGATCATGAAAATGCCTCTCATTTTTCCTTTCAGCACAATAGATATGCCTTATATACCTCTATTACACTAATGATAATTTTCTATCCTCTGTAGTTTTACCTTTATTTCTTTTTCTCTCTGTTTCAGTTTTTGAGGCAAAGATAGTTGTTTGTTTGTTTGTTATTTAATTTGACATTAGAGTCAAGAGTTGATGAAAAATATCTCCATTCTTTTTCTTAAATATCTCATAATGATTGGAGAAAATCTACACAAATATAACACATCTATCATCATTGGCACATCAGATGGTGGGTGTTAATGGCATGTTTCTGCAGCTGCTTTAACCAATGGAAAGATTCTACATCTTGATCCATGGAGCAAATCTTTCCTCTGATATTTGTCATGTATTACATTAGCTGAGAGTTCAAAGAAGTAGAATTGACCTTGTAGACCTAAAAATAATTCCCTTTGAATTGGAAAAGAAGAAATCATATTCTTTCTGAAGTCACGCTGTTGGAAAAGATTTGTCCCAAGATCCAGGAAGACTATAAAAATGAGAAAAGGACAGACTGTCTCTAGGGACAAAAGTAGTATTATATGTACTGTCAGAAGATTACATTTTAAATAAAATCAAAACCCTAGGGAACCAGAGAAACATAGAATGAAATAAAGACTGAACATACAACAAAAGTAAGCAATTTAGAGCTTCAGTTATAGATGTTAAATTGAATAAATTGCTGGATTTAGTAAAGAAAATGGACACCTAAGAGTTACCTGATCCTAATCAAGGCATTCCTCATAGGGCAAAGAGAGGAATATACATACAGTAATAGCAAACTGTGTAGGCATATAGAGCAGAAAGACACCTAAAGTTGATATGTTCTTTATGCAACTTCTAAGAGGTCACAGAAAGTGACACAGACAGTGGTGTTTGAAAGTCACCCATCTTAAAATCATTGGTGCCTTACTTCAGAAGATTACCTAGTCTGAAAGATGGCTCAGAATTCACTGACCAGGAGAGGTGATGATGGTGAGAACATGTTCTTATACTTTAGAGGTAATGTCACTTTGAGTTAATGGTCACTGAGCTGTAGGAACTCTTCTTGAACACCTTTCCTGCCTGCAGCTGTGCCTTTGTCATTCTTGCTAGCCCAAAGACCAGAAATGTCCTTACTGAAAAGCTGTCTAAATTTATTAGCAGAATGAAAATCTGGAAAGGTTTAATGAAAGCAACCTTTGGTTTGTTTATCTCATTAGTCTCCAGGTAGATAAAAAGACTACAGAACTATTTAAACATATCAGTGATGAAGCTCTGGAAAGCACATATAGAAATGTAACTCAAGGCAACCAATAATTTTTAAAGTTAAAAACACAACTTCAGTGTTTTGGGAGCTAAAGGGTGGGACAACTGGAGGGATATCTAAGAATACATTTTGCATTTAGGTGCCAAATTATGTGTAAAAGCCCTGCTCTGGATGCAGCCTATTCACTTTGCAGGTTTTTTGTTCATTTGTGTTTGTTTTGTTTTGTGGTTTGTGTTGGTTTGTTTGGGATGGTTTTCTTTGGTTGGTTTTGGTTTTTTCTTTCCTTTTCACATCACATTATCTTTCACTTTGTTTCTGTATGAAAAAAAGATATCTACTGCTGATAGTGGTAAGAACATCCTGTGAACTATGTACAGAGTGTTTCTCATACACAAGGTATTTTATTCACAGTTTAAAAATAAATACTTGGTGGGATTTACAAGTAACAGCAATTAATAAAATTGCACTGTAATAATGGGCAGAGTTTTGCTGCTTAACATTGCATCTGACAAATATTTTTTGATATCACATAAAGAAACAGTGTTGCAATAGCAATTTGTCTGTTCCTATATTTCATGTTATCTACGGCTGGGAGTGTCTTCCCTTGCTGTTTCTTTGACCTCCTTATTTTCCTTTCTTAAGGAAAAATATTAAAAAAAAACCCATAAAATTTCCAGTCACAGATAATGCATATTAAGTAAAAGTGTAAATTTAAAATATATTTTAATTAGAATGAATCCTTTTACCATCCATATTTGCATTAGAGAAAAAAGAAGTTACTGCTTATGTTCAGACTTCTCAGAAATAAAGAGACTTCAGTTAAAGAAATAACTGCACTATAATAATAAATTCTGCAAGATTCATTTTAATAAGGTGGTAATTTACATCTCTGGGCACTACTGCATATTTCTTTCTTATCATATTTTCAGCTATTTTACTGTTCACCCATGAACTGAGTTCCCAATGATGTCAATGGGAAAATAACACTCAAATCTTTATAATTCCAAAAAGGGTTTAAAATATAGTAAGTATCTATCTAACTGTATATAGCAAACTACTTTTGTAAGAAAGCAGTGATAGAATTAATAGGGGGTTTCTGTATATTTTTTATTCTGAGAAATCCATTAATTCAATATAAAGTTAAAATAACGTGGAAATATGAGATTTTTATATTTCTGAATGTACAAAGGGATGCATAGAGGTAAGTGTCATAGCCAAATACAATACATATGGCTGGTCTAAAATAAAGAGTTAAATTTAAATGCTTTTATAAAGTTGAAAAAGTCTGATTACAGTAAAAGCGAAGCAGTATCTACATTAACATTCTTTATATTCAGTTGCATTGTTTTAGTAACATACATTTACTCCATGTATATCAGAATATCTGGGAGAGTGAAACTTATTTACAGAAGTCTATGGTTAAATATCCACTTCTAATTTCAGAGAAGAACATGAAGGTCAACATTTATGCAAGGAACTCTAATGTGGAGTATGAACTAGAACTGAAATAGTATCACTAGACAAAAATTAATCTGATATCCAAACCACGATGCAAAATTCCCAGTGGTTTAAACCTGGTGAGAAAGTTGTGCCTATATGTCAAAATGCAGGAGTTTGCATATAGTGTTTCCAAATATATTAACTCAAAACTGTAAACAGTTTAGTATTAAACTTCTGAGAATTAAACAGAACTTAATTATAAAAGAACTTAATTTTAATGTTACTAATTCCATTCAGAACCATCTGATGATATATCATGTCATGTAGGCATGATCAAAGTCATTTAAATACACATGATGACTTTGCAGATGTGTGAAGAGGAACATTTACACAGATTTTCTAGTTTCAGATCACAGTCAGTGGACTTGTGGACCAATGTGAACCTTGTGAAGTTCAACAAGACCAAGTGAAAGGTCCTGCACCTGAGTTGGAACAACCCCAGGATCAACAGAGACTGGAGGATGAAGGTATTGAGAGCAGTCCTGGGGAGAAGGACTTGGGAATGCTGGTGGATGAAAAATTGGATGTGAGCCAGCAATATGCGTTTGCAGCACAGAAAGACAACCATATCCTGCACTACATCAAGGGAAGTGCGGCCAACAGGTTGAAGGATGTGATTCTGCCCCTCTACTCTTCTCTGGTGAGACCCTACATGGAGTACTGCATCCAGCTCCAGGGTTCCCAGCACAGGAAAGACATGGGCTTGTTACAGTGTGTCTGTAAGAGACCCACAAGAAGTTACCAGAGATGGAAGAGCACTCTTATGAGGAAAGGCTGAGAGACTTGAGGTTTTTCATCTTGAACATAAGAAGGCTCTGGAGAAACCTGACTGCAACTTCTTAATACTTTAAAAGGGCTTATAGGAAAGGTGGAGAGAGACTTTTTACCAAAGTCTGTAGTGAAAGGACAATGGGTAACGGTTTTAAACTGAAAGAGGGTAGGTTTAGACTGGACACAAGGAAGACATTTTTTACCTCATAGTAAAAATGGTGGTGAAAGGATGGTGAGACACTGGGCAGTTGTAGATGCTCCATAATTGGAAATGGTCAAAGTCAGGTTGGATGTAGCTTTCAGCAACTTGTCTTAATGAAAGATGTCCTTGCCCATGGCAGTGGGGCTGGAACTAGATGATCTTTTAAGGTCCCTTCCAACCCAAACTGTTCTATGGTTATATTCTATTATTATGTAATTGTATAACCTTCTATCTGTAAAGTTACATTTTTAAAAAACTACTATATTTGTTTTATATTGCATTTTACAACTCGGCTCAGAGGCATTAAAATAAGATAGAAAAGAAAAAAAGATGGAGACTTTATTCTAAGAAAGTTATTTCTACACTAGTAAAATGTTTAAACTGATCAGTAACAGAGTAACTGGAAATAATTAACTAAAAAAACAAGAATAGGAACAGAAATATATCTGAGATAGTCTTTTAGAGCAGTTTTAAAACCAAGGTGCAGAGAGCAAAATCTGGGTGTCCAAATGGAGGTATCATCATGTAAACTAAGGCCTTAACGTCTGAAGTTATTTCTGATGGCTATTCAATTCAGCTGTCTAACCATAGCTGTTTGTTACTATTTGAGGTATTCTAGGGCATTTCAGACATCCACATGTACATTTCAGAGCAACACTTGGCATATACAAAATGAGCAATACACTCAACAGGCTGATAACACTAAAGATCCACAAGAGGACCTGTAAAACTCAAAAGTACCTCACAGAGCAATGGAAGACCTTTTTTTTTGATCACTTTCCATTTTTCTAAATGTTTTCTCTTTGACATTTAGTCAACATTAGTCTTCATTATATCTCCGAGTGTTGACACCAAATCAAAGCTTCTGCAGCTGATGTGTCCCTTAAGAAAAAATATGACTCCATTAAATTGTTCTATTGTTCCTGAAGGTGAACATAAATTCCATAAAAAAGGGCACGTAATAACTGTTCGATTTGAGATAATTTTGCACTTGTATTTTTTTCATGCTGATGTTGTTTCCTTTTAATAATGAAAATAAAACATACACATAACACTTGTCTTAGATACTGTCAGTTTGTAACTCTGACATCCCATCAGAATCATTACAAAGGGAAACTTGGATTTCTTTGGGCTAATATTTTAAAGTGATTTAAGACAAATGAGAATAGGAAGATTGTGGGACAGCATCTTTTTATTCCTACTGCTGGAATTCCAGTGTCAGAATTAGACTCCATCTTTTGGTTAATTCAGTCTGATTTTACCACACAGGAAGTGTGCTCTCCTTTTGGCCATATTACATAATAATTTTCTAGAGAATTTTCCCCTTCTATAGAGAAAATATTAACATTTGGACTCTCAGTTATTCTGTGGATTTATTCTCTGTTACCATATTTCTCAAAGTCTTATAACAAACAGTGTCCTGGAAACATTATGAGTCTGTTTGTGAAAAAAACACACAACAAAAACTTACTTATCTTATTATGGTGAGTATGATGAGTTTAAATGACACAGAGGAAGCTGATCTATTGGGTTTTTTAAGAACTCATTACTCAGTGTCAACACTGACCACATTAACTAGAGTAGGAAATTATTTTTAAGCAGACACTCTTTCAGGAACTTCCTCTTTGGGGAAATGAGAATGCAGAGAAACACCTTTTTACTTTTGGCTGCTCTCCCAATAAATGATGCAGTATTATCTTTGATTCTTATACAAGCACTGGAATCTCAAAACTTGGATTCTCATTCAACTGTAGATCTGAATTTTTATTTCACATATCTAATAAAACATGAGCAAACATAAAAATGATGGAAAATGTGAGTAACATTTTTAAAAAAATCCTGTTTTTTTAAACTCTGTTTTAAATATAGAAATCCTATTAATTTATATGTGTCTTTTCCAAGAATCTTTATACTTCATGTCAGAATGTGTCTTCCAGGAACTGCATATACAACTGCTAATAACAATCTTCTTCACACATTGCTTGTAATACTGTCTGAGTGAAAAATACTTGCTAAGAGCAGATAAATATGAAATGGTCATAGTGTGCTTTTTATTAGAACACAACAAATTATAGACTTGTTCAGTAAATACTTGCTTCATTACCCAAACTCCTGTTACATTCTGAGTCATGAATTCACTGCCTCTTAACACAAGACAGCTGATGTGACACTGGAGATATAGAAATTCAGACCCCCCAAAAAGTTACCAAACAACATACACGAGAAGTGCCTCAAATACTTGCCAAGCACAGTTACACTTTAGAACCTGAATCACAAACTACCCAGTCACCCTCCAGCTGTGGATGATAAGACTGAACTAAAAGCTACTTTAAGGTATATTTGCTTGCTTCTTATTATACATTACATTACATAGTATACTTACTTCTTTATAACAAAATCTTGAGATAAGACTAGCTTGCTGGCCAGAGACGTAATTTTTTTTGTGATCACCAAAGATCTTCAGACACAACAGTACTACTAATTGGAGTGGGACAATCTCTTTAATTTAAAAATGATGGGGTTGTTTTTTTCCCAACTCTGGATAGGGAAATGAAGCAGTTCTTCTTAATCAGTGTTGTCTGAGTTAAAGTCATTAGTTTCTCAACATTTCACAAATGTAATCGACAATTGTACTAGTTCTTGTACTGTGAATTAAAAGGAATTTAATCTTATAAAAACAATATTTAGAGTTTGTCAAAATTATCTAGTGTTTCAAGCGCAGATTTATACCAAGCTAACTCAGTTTGAGGTTCAGAGAATAATCCTTGATAAATTCAGTTCTTTTGACTGAAAATGTGAGTTAATTTATTTTCAGTTATAATTTTCATATATCTGTTTCAGTAGTGAGGAAAATCAATACAAACCTATTGCTTACATTTACCATTTAAGAAGTAGCAATCCTACAAAATTTTTGCTATTAAAAAAATAGAAATGAAAATGAGAACTGGAGAGAAAAGAAATTACTTTTCATTTGCATGATTAAGGTAATTAACAAAAATTGGTTTTGACTGCTTGCAAATTTAGCACTTCAGTACTCAAGAATTTTTTTTCCTTTCTGTTGTCTGGATAATTACAGACATATAATACTATGCCTCCAGAAAGATGTACAACTTTAAAGATAGATAGAAAAATGAAATCAATGAACATACAATTGAGGTAGAGTTCTTTGTCTGTTTGGGTTTTTTTCCCCACTTGTCATATATAAGAATGGTGAATATATAGATACCTACATGTGTAATGCAGGAATTTAGCCCTTGGCTAATGGTCTATATGCAGTCTGGTATGATAAGTGGAAAAATGCTTAAATAGAAAGTACAGAAAGCACAATTCTGTGTATATTTTACAGTTATTTCCACAGTTCAAAATAAATACAGAAACGAATGTTACACAATGACTTTTGTTTTGTGTGTTGCTTGTTTGTTTTGTGGGTTTTGTTTATTTGTTTGTTTGTTTTGGGGGTGTTATTGTTCATTTTGGTTTGCTTTGCTTTCACAAAGACACACTTTTCTAGGAAACAGTTTAGGGTGGGTAAGATAT
Source organism: Ceryle rudis (assembly GCA_033439905.1). Classification (NCBI taxonomy): domain Eukaryota; kingdom Metazoa; phylum Chordata; class Aves; order Coraciiformes; family Cerylidae; genus Ceryle; species Ceryle rudis. The sequence goes on from JAAGNO010022374.1 coordinate 36,423, forward strand.
TTTCCTACCTGAAGAATATACACATTTTCTTTGCTTGCCATGTTTCTGTGTACAGAGATAGAGATTATAGAAATACTGATAAATAACACAGGGGTCGCTATACCACTGTGATTCAGGATTTCCAACATCATTCAGTTAAATCACCAATCATCATCACTATCATCCCTATGTAATCTGCATATCATTTCTGTAGGAAACCAAAATATCATGTTCACTTAGATTTTACAGTTTCTTGGCATGATATATAAAATAAGCTGGTTTAAAATGCAATGAAGGAAATGACCAGAAAAACAGAAACGCCAATAAGCAACTGGTGTGCATCTTACACTGTCAAAAGTTACTCTGAATAAAAATAAAATGTACTATTTGAGTCTAAGTGTCATATAAATGGTTCTGGAAACTGACACATGTTTAGAGACAATGTAGGAATTTTGAAATGTATGAATTGCTAGTGTTCATATTAATTTTATATTTATTAGAAGGGGATTGCTTTTTTGGTTTTTTTTCAGAAGAAGTTTTTTGGTTTATTTTCAGCTCTTTAAAATAAAAACAATAGCTTCCTGCTAGGTGCCAATACAAACAGCATGTTTATTTTTTTCCCTGTACATTCAGAAAAAGATCCAATGGGAAAGCTATGCAGAAAGCATGTGTCTTGGTTTTGGCTGGGATAGTGCTTATTTTTTTCTTCTTAGTAGCTAGAATAGTGCTATGTTTTGGATTCAGTATGGAAATTGGTATGAAAAGAATGTTGATAATATACTAATGTTTTTGTTGTTGCTAAGAAATCACGGACTTCTCAACTTCCTTGTTTTGCTACTGTGCAGATGCTCCAGAAGCTGGACAGGAGCATAGCCAAACCAATGTACCAAAACTGGCCAACAGAATATTCCATATCACATACCATCATGGTCAGTATATAGATAAGTGTGGACTGGGAAGCAGGGACTCTTCCAGGATTGTGGTTTGGGGATTTTTTTCTACTCTGGGATCACTGGCCAGGAATGGGCTGAGCATTGGTCAGCAGGTGGTGAACAATTGCATTTTGCATCGATTGTTTGTATATTCTGTTATTTTTGTCACTATCATTCTAATTGTATTTAATTCCAACTATAAAACTGTTTTTATCTCAACCTCCGATTCTCCCTACCTTTACCTCTCCAATTGTCTCCTCCATCCTCCAGGGTGGAAGAGGATGAGTGAGTGGTGTGTGGTCTTTGGCTGCTGGCTGGTTTCAAACCATGACAGTATAGTGTACAATCTTAAAGACCAGCTACAGCTTGACAAAACACTTTGATAATAATCATATTTAGAATCAACTTTGACTTTTTCTTTCCATCATAATCTTTTTATACTAAAGATATTTGAATAAACATAAGGTTCATTTCTAAAGATCTTTATCGCTTCCACTATTATAACCCCAGCTAGTTATAATCATCTGTTTGTAACATTACAGCCATCTGAGGAGTAAATGGCTTTGATATCATAGCACAGTTTATTACTTCAGTCTATGTACCATCATTGAAAACTGTTAAATAAAAAAAAAAATATTTTGCTTTGTCCTCACCAATTGAAATTCAATGGGAAGATGGACAAAGACGTAGCAGAAGGTAAAAACTGCATTCTTGTTCTCTGGAGCATTACTTCATGCTTACTTATAAGGAGATTTTAAAGCTTGAAATATATTTCTCCTCTGCTCTTTCTTTTCTTAAAAACCCACCTATTTATTTTTTTTTCTTTCATAAATCCAGATAACTTCTACATAGGACATTTTCCTCAATTTCAGTAAAATTTGAAGATGGGACCACCTGATATCTTTTGCTCTCAGAGCTGAACATGGGCAATTTTTTTTTTTCTGTCCACCAGAAAACAAAACAAAACCAAAACCAAAACTAACAAACTGTTTAAATGTCCTAGAAGTAGCTCTCTCAGGTCATGAGAGCAACTGTTTTTTTGAGAAGTGAGGGTAAATGCAGAAATTAAAAAAGAATACCTAGACTTTGTAGTGTTCAGAATTGCAAAACTTAAAAGACATCTGGCTGCAGACACGCAATTCACCAAAACCAAATTAGGCATGCAAGTTGTCTGGAGACAGCTAAATTCTCAGAATGGGATGTACAACAGCTAGAGTGGAAAAATATGGGTCAAATAATGATATTACTATTCCTTGTATACAATTAGATCAGATATCTCTTTGGAAGCATGATTCAGAGGATGGAATTGTTTCCTGTATTTCTAAGACAGCTTCTCCCAGGATTTTATATTTCTTAGGATACACAAATGGATAAGGAAAGAAACAGAAACCAAAGCTCCTTCTGCCATCTGAGTGTTCCTGTAGTTATAACAGTGTCCCAGCACATGGGTGCAAAGCCTTCTTACCTAAGAAATATTTACCACTACTGTGTAGTCAGCTTAACATAAGGAGATCCAGTCAGAAGATTTGATTTCTGACCAGCAAACCTACACAGAGTTTTGTTTTCTAAAATCTGCCCCAGTTATGTGTTAGACATATAAATGTTTTACATATATTAAGAGGTTTCTGCTTTTTGTCCTTCTGATTCTTTTTCCACTAATAGGAAATGGGATGAATAGGGAAGTGAATGCATTATATAAACCTTCACAGTAGTTTTATGATTTATTTTTGTACTATAGTGTCACTTAGATTGGAGCCTTCTTCACAATATATGAGTAGAAAAGGAAAAAGAAAGCAAGGACAAACTATGAAGTAAAGGAAGAAAAAGAAATTAGATGGTTGAAAGTTTGATCCAAAGGACATGAAAAAATTCTCAGTAATTTTATGGATCTGGTAACTTGATGTCTAAATACTTTGAGAATCAGTGTCCTTTGCTAAAGGACACACTTTAGCTGTGACCAAGAATCAAAATACACATTTTTAGTGTTAGACCAGAGCTTTAGATATACTGTCATATGTACTGTTTTCTTCATAATTTTCTTTACTGAAATTCAAGGAACTTCTAATTTTTATGAGATTCAAGCAAGCCAGCTTTTCACTGCAGCCCTAATTCAGGAAAGTACAGTAGTTCTAGATTCAGTATGTTTTTTTCCTTAAATTTTTAGTGAGATGATATTAGAGATATTTGTAGAGGGAGAAGGACGTGAGGGAGAATTCAGACTAAAATCCATTTTCCTTTATAGAAAATATAGAGCAGAAATCTGACTGTGACTCAGTAAAGTATCTAAAAGAGCACCTGTGAGCATCTCTGTTAGCTGGATCTGCACAGTCTGGGATTTCTTAGCATCAGATACTTGAAAAGGTATTACAGAAAATAGTGAATTGTATCATAATTGAATATATACCATTTTAAATACAGTTTTGTGACTTCACCACCTTCACAGGAAAGTTCAAATCCTGGAAGGTTTACTTATAGAGAAGGATAAAGACGAAGTTCATACTTAACAGTGATGTTTAAAAAAAAATGTCAGCTCCTCCCTCACTGCTTGCATTGCAGTTTGAACATTTTTTTATGAACTAACACTTCTATTACTGATATAGTTGATGCCCTTTGCACTAGTTCATCATTATGTTTGATTTTCTCATCATTGTGTTACAGCTGCAGATTCTTTCAAATTAAAACCTTGTTTTTCTCAATATGCTAATATCGCAGAGTTGTTTTAATATCTTTACAGAATTTGATACCTTTAAGTAAGTTTCAATGGACAAATTCCTACATGATCATCAGTCTTTGAACCTTCTGTTGTTTTATTTCCTCCGTAGTTTAAAAGTATTTTCAGTAGTTCAGCAGTGTTCTGACATAATCATGTTACCATTATTGTAAATAAATATCAGAGCCAAAACCAATATGATGAATATTATTTAGAACAAAATATTAAATGGTTAAAAAACCCTGGAAATTTCTGCATCAGAAAGTTCAATATTATTATTTTATTTTACAATATTGTTATTAATTTCAGAAATGTAGTTCAAGTAATTCTATGCATGCATCAGAAATGTAATCTAAAAAGGAATAAAAATAGAAAATAACTTCCACCAAAATTCAGCTGCCCTATTTCCTTGTTTTCACACTCTTGGGTGAAAGGGTAAAGTAATTTGGCAGAAAATAATCCCCCTTGCATTCCAGCTGGTTCTCAGATATCAGAGGAGCTGGGGGCACCTGGGCTTAGATTCTGAGTGATGTCCAGTTTGGCACTATTAGTCCGGTCACATTCAGTCTATCTGAACTCTCAAGGCTCTGGATTAACTAATAGCACATTGCACTCCCCATCTAGTCACACGTTATAGTTTCATGAAGCCAGTAAGGAACTGGTGGCACCCAATGAGAGACTCCTGCAACTACCAGTGTGAATGCTGCAGTTTATTGAGAGCAACAGAAGTACAGGTTCATTTGGATTGCTGGTGATAAATTCACTGTCTGAAAAGCACGTGCAGATATACAAAATGTGTTAAAATAGAGAACAGCTCAGTAAAATTTCTAAGTTTCCAGGGGAAATACTCAGAAAGTCTGAATCTTACCCAAAGGCTTCCTTATAGGGGGGAAGCAAGGTTCAGCCCATCGACTGATCCCAGGAGTCAGAGATGATCAGCAATAGTATCTGCTCTGACTTCTCCATGATGAAGTCTTCCCCAACATCCCCCTTTAAACTGTTTTTATAATAATTTTTACCTTCAAGGTGGAGCTTGAGTGACTCTAGTCATGAATACCTTTATTATGATTGGTGGAAATTTCTCTCACCACTTTTAAAGGTATAGCTGAAGTAAATTCAAAATGCAAGCTCAGTGAGGGGTGGTTGCACTTTGAAGGCAGGTAGCCTTTGGGGTGAAGGTGTGTTTTGGTATTATAATGACATTATAATGAGAAAAGTTTGCACAAAGGACAATATTTTGTCAAAAACTAACAGACTGCTGGTGCGGAGTCAGAAACAGGAAGCTTATCAGTCCTGTAGTATCATCAAGTTCCCATCTCTGCCATGACCTCACAGGGCTTGGCCATGGAATCTTCACTCCACTCCATCCCCTGTGCTGCTTTCAGGCAGTGTTGCTTAGGGAACTGTTGTGAAATGGATTCCTTGCATACCAGTTGCACTCTACCCTGAAAGTTCTCTAGTGTTGTACCTTTCCTTAATGTGTGAACAATGCTGCACCTTTAATATGATTTTATTTTTTAACTCACCTTCAGTCATCATTCCACACACATATGATTTTGAAAAGAAATAGAAGCACTCTGTTTTCCTTTGTGGAAAGGAGAAGCGACAAGGTAAGCAGCAAATTGAAATGTATACTTATTCTGTTACTTACACAATAATTGCTTTAACTTTACATATCTCTGGCTACTGTCCATTTCTTAGTCTGAAAAAACAGTCATGGTTACAGAAATGGTGTGGTCCTTTTTCTACAGAAAATGTTTCAAAACTTCACTTCTGTTTCTTTACATTAAAGCCAGTTTTGCTTAATTTTGTTTATTAAAACTGTTAATTTTCAAATAGGTTAAAATTTCATATATATTTTTCTGTACATATATATCAAAGGAAAGACTGTTTTTATTAGTAGATTTCC
>JAAGNO010022375.1:0-18137 GCA_033439905.1 Ceryle rudis
GAAAAGCATGCTGAATGTCTTAGCCAACAAGAGTGCCCTGACCAGACCCAGAAAAAAGCCCGTCATTATTATTTCACTGATAGATTGAAGATATTAATGAACATCCCTGATCATCAGCCATCACAATACATCTCTTTGCTTCACTATATCTGTCTGGAGAGAAGGAATTGAAAAGTAGATGATTGTAAGGTGAAAAAGAGAATGTAGGTAGACTGACAAGAAAAAAAAAGACTTAAAGAAATAAAGTTTAGGATGAAAATCAAATATGAGGAACATATTTGAAGAGCTTATAAGAAGAGGTTAGGAAAGACAAAAAATAAACCAATCCAAATTTCATAGTTGGAACATTGGTCAGGAATTACTGCTGGGGACTGCACTGAAGCTAAGAGAAAGAGTGGGAGGGATAAGGAATGTGGGGAGACTGGAGGGGCCTGGCTAGAATTAAAAACATTTGAAAATCTGTCTGGTGAGTGCATACCAACTCCTCCATTACAAAACCAGTCACAGCCATACACACAAAAAAGGTAACATTTTCAATAATTTATTTCTGGGGATTGCTCTTTTAGGATAGTATGTATGTTAATCAAATTACTCTGAAGTACTCCAAGAAGCTCGATGAAACTTCTGTCAATTACTGTCACAGGAAAAACAGACTCAGTTTGGGGAAAGTTAATTCATTGCCAGTTAAGATATACGTATGCAATTACCAATTCAGGCATTGGAAAACAAAAACATACAAAAAAAAATCAAACCCAGCATAAAAACATCTGAGGAGAACACACTTAGGGAAAACACCTTTCCTCCCCCCCATTCCCTGCTCAACTTCACCCCAGACTCCTCTCCTTGCCCCTTGCTATTGCTGCAGGCTATTCCCAGTCCCTTCAGTGAGGCAGTGTGGATTGGGGGTGTTATGGCCATTACACAGTGGTTTCCTTCAGTCACTCTTTCCTTACTCTTTTCCTCTGCTCCACATGGGTCCTCCAGGAGCTGTAGTCCTTCAGCATTATCTGCTTTGGTTTCCCTGCTCCTCTGAACTTGGTGTTCCCTCTTCTGTTTCACACTCTTTTTTCTCCCTCCTCTGCCTATCCAGCATTTTCTCCCCTTACTTAAATATGTTTTCCTAGAAGTGCCACCATCTTGGCCTGAGTGGCTCACTGGTGCCCTGAGGTCAGTCGACTGGAGCTGGCTGGAATAGTCTGTGTCCAGCACACAGCAGCCCCTATTTCCTCACAGAAGCTGTCCCCCAGTCAGAGCTGACAGCATCTTGCCATGGATGCCCAGTGAAAATTCAAAAATATGAGTGGTATGTCAGTGTGTGGGGGAAAGTGTCTGTGCACTTATGAAAACACACATGCATTTTGTATATGTTTGTGTTCACAGAAATGTAACATTCTAAATAAAACCAAGTCAAATGATACTGGTCAAAAAAGTGCCAGAAAAAAGCAAAAGGAGCTGAAAAATCCTGTCTTCTTTTTTTTTTTTTTTTTTTTTTTTCTGATTCTTTTCCTCTTTTTAGCTAGACGATGTTAAAAAAAAACTGCCAAATACACAAATGCCCTCTGGAATTCCACTGAAATCCCTCACAAGTTAATGGGACACTGCAGGTGTGATTGCCGCATGCCTGATATTTTGAATGATTTAGAACTTGGTTGCTTTTTTTAGTCTCTTAACAGTATTAGATTCCACCATGAGCTAAAAATATTATGTAGGTAGTGATGATGTCACTTCTTTTGTATTCCTTGTAGAGCTGAAGTGTGCAGCTGAAACTGTATAAAAGCTGAGGAATTACTGTGTCATTCGAAGTCAAAATTATTATGCTTGAACTGCTGCTACTGTAGATTCTCATAGGACTACTGGCCTCCAGGCTTATGGAAGCTAAACATACTGCTGCTAGCCAGGAGAGATTAGTAAACATATTGCTTGTGCTTCTGGAAAACTGTTACTGGGTACTCTCCCAAAAGAACAAGTTCTGATCTGTATTTTAAGTAGCAGCTGCTCAACATGCTAAAATATTCTGCACAGATTTATTCTGTTTTGCTTTCCACAAGGTTCTTTTAATCTCAGTTACCCACAAGTGTAGGACAGAAGTGGAAATTTGACATTAAACTGAGTGTCTGAGTGGTTGCTGGCACTTTTCAGAGCAGAGAAGAACAGCCCTGGAAGAATTAGGTGGTATTTAAGCAATAAAAGTGTGTTGCTTGCTTCATCTCTTCTTCCATATCCATGTACACACATATGCTTTCTCACTCTCTCCCATTGAAAATACATACACAAAAAGAAACCTCCTACCAGTGCTTTATCAGGACCGAAGTGTTTGCCAGAAAATCACAGCCATTGCAGCTGAAAAGGACATCTGGAGATTGTCTAGTCCATTTCCCCTGCTCAAAGTATGGTCACCAAAAGCAACTTTCTCAGGCCTGCATTCAGTAGGGTTTTAAGTATCTCTCAGGATGGAAACTTGGTAGCCTCTCCAGGCAATCATGAAGCTCACATGCTCCAAGCCCTTCACCGTGTTTGTGACCCTTGGTTAGACTTACTCCATTATGTCCATTTTCCTCTTCTACAGGGGAGCCCAGAACTGCAGCCACTGGACTGTCTGATGCTAAAGAGAGGGGAAGAATCACACCATCAACCTGGTAACATTCCTCCTAATGCAACCCAGGATACTGTTAATCATCTTTGTCTGTAGTGCACATTGCTCACTCTACTTCAGCTTCTTGTCCACCAGGACCCCCAGATCCTTGTCTGAAAAGCTGCTTTCCAGACAATCAGTCCCCAGCTCATACCAGTGCATTCAGTTTTTCCTTCCCAGATGAAGGACTTGGCTTTTCTCTTTGTTGAACTACATGAGATTCCTGTTTGTCCAGCTGTGCAGCCTGCTCTAGCATATCAACTACTTCTCCTGAGTTTGTGTGGTCTGAAAACATGCTGAGGATGCACTCTATCCCATCATCCAGATCATTAATGAAGATGTTAAGCAGTACTGGCATCATCAACCCCTCAGGGCACCACCAGAGACTGGTCTCCAACTAGACTATGTTCTGCTGATCACAGTCCTTCAAGCTAAGGACTTTGGTCACTTATAAGTCCACCTTGATGTATGCTTATCTAGCCTGTACTTCATGACCTTGTCTATGAGGATTTTATGGAAAACAGTGTTGACGGCCCTGCAAAAGTCAAGATGAAAACCAGCCACTATTCTTTCCTGATGCACCAAGCTAGTAATTTCACTGTAAAAGGATATCAGGCTGGTAAAGGATTTTCTGCCCTTCATAAATCTATGCTGATTACTCCCAGTCACCTTCTTGTCCTAAACATCTTTGCAAATGGCTTCCAGCAAGATTTGCTCCAAATCCTTCCCAGGGAGCAAGGTGAGGCTAGCCTGTAGTTCCCCAGATCTTCCTTCTTACCGTTCTTGAAGACAGGAGAAACATTTGCTGCTTTCTAGTCCTCAGGAATCCCCAACACAAAATTTCAGAGATAATTCAGAGTGCCTCACAATGACACTGGTCAACTCTCAGCCTTCATGAATGCATCTCATCAGCACCAAAGAAGGCCTCTTTTACTTCTTTCTGATAAAGTGCTCACTATCAGAGACACCAACTTCCATTATGCAAATGTTCCTTTTTTAAGAAAACATCATTCCCATTTAAACTGCTGGAGCAAAAGGAGAAGCTGTGGGCTTAACCCATTAAAGACAGCAGAATGACAACTCACTTCACTGTAGTTTGATCAATCTGCTGAAGAAATTCACTAATTGACATACACAATGTACAATCAATATACTAACAGAGGGTGCTAGTTAAATGTGCAGATGTGACAATAGTATGCATCCTTTGGGGACTGTTAGATGCTTTCTAAATCAGAATGGTGCTGGAATCTCTCCTATTTCCCTCCAGAGAACAGCAATCAAGTCTTAGAAAACATCTTCTGAAAAGAGTTTTGGAACAGCATTCACACAACAAAGTTGCTTGTTACGCAACTGCATATCCCTGCATGAAAGCATGAAAACTGAAAATAGGCCAAACCAGATACACCTCTGCTCATAAAGCAGATTATGAGTAGACAGTGATAGACATGGAACTAGTCACTCTGTAGCAGCCACCAGCTGTTATATGGCAGAAACAGCAATGAAGATGTCACCTGGACTAGCTGCAGGTTCTGCAGTTAGTTTCCTGCCTTGGGAAGGCAGGAGCTAGATCCAGGCTGTCACCTGAAGTCCCATTCTGGCTCTTTTCTTTCTTTTAGACTAACAGAGTCATGTGCTATGGTTTCTTATGCTGGGTTTCAGGTTATAATCTAACTGCAAGGTTTGGAGAAAAACCACTAGAAACATCCATTCAGAAGAATACAAAGAAAACAGTCGCTTTTCACTCTTTTTTTTTTTTTCTGCCTTCCTCTGCTTGTATTTGACATTTTATAATACATTCTTGTGGTTGAACAGACTAAGAAAAAGCCTTTGCTGTATTTGACAAGCACTTTTTCAGTGGGGCTAAAATGAAATGTGATTTACCTATATTTTCTGCACAGCTTTCACACAGACTATAGGTCTGGATAGGTTTTAGGAAACAATAAATAAAGGCAGAGAATGATGAAGCGTGCTTTGTTACATAAAGAAAATATATCCCACTACATTTAGGAAGGTGAATCTGACAAATGTGTTGACGGGGCTGCATGTACAAGAAGGCTGGGTGAGCAGAAAGAAGAAGAAAGATACAAAAACATAGCAGATGTAGGAGATATGACCAAACAATCATATAAGAACTTTAAAAATAAAGGATGCACTTTAGAGTTGGACTTTAGGATGTCAGGAATGATCAGTTGCCTATTTTTACTTTAAAAATTTCACCTATAGCATTCATCTGCTAAACTGAAGGTTTAGTTCCCACAATAAACACCTTGGAGAAAAAAAAACCAACAACTAAAACAAACAGCTAAATTAGGCATGGAATTATTTGGCCTCATCAGTTATGACCCATAAGTAATTTGGTTTACAAGTTTCTTACATCTCCTCACAGCAAATATAATTCAATTGTGCATATCTTCAAGATCAACACAATTAAATTGGTGTAAGGGAAGAAAACAGGCATTTTTCCTCCTTTAAGTCTCATATGCATAATCCCAGACATAGAAATACTTGAAGAATTATAGTTCCACTAATTGCTCAGCACAGTTAAAGATATCTCAGAGGTACAAAAAGCTCAAAAAGCTGATATGTTGGGCACATTATTTACACCAACCTTTGAGAGCAAATATTTATCTTGAAGCCTACTTCTATTTTTTCCTCTAAAGATTTACTCTGTGTGTTATAAAGACAGCCCAAACTTGTCAGTTTTGCAGTGAAAGCTCCAAAGAAGCTAGAACAAACTTTATGGGGGAAAAAAAACCCTATCAACCAACCAAGAGCAACCACAGAAGCCAAACCAAAACAACATAAAAAAAAAAATTACCAGCCAAGCAAAACCCACAATAAGCCAAGCATAAAAATGCCCCCAAGATCTGGTTATATGTATATTATCTTGGACTTTTAACTGCCTTCCCAGTTTTCTTTCTCATCATGTACCAACATGAAGAAAAGAACATTAGGACATTTATATGCAATTTTCTTGGTATTTTTGTTTTCCTTTAGTTGTGGGTTTTTTGTTTTTTGGGTTTTTTTTTTTTGTGTAAGAGTGCATTCTCCTCTCTGAAAAAAAAAAAAAATCAGTACAACATACACATTTAACTCACTGGTATTACTGGTCTGATAAACAAAGAAAGCTTTGTGAGGAAAAAGAAAAAAAAGGCAGGAGGAAAATGTGGTATAACTTCAGGGTCTAGTCCTGCCAGGTGCATTGCAAGCTAAGAAAGAAACTTCATTTTTTAACATTCCAGAATCAAACTTTCAGTTACATTCTGAGTAGAATGAAGGACACAGAACTCCTGTGATCCAAAGGTATCATTTAAATATATGTAAAAATAATTCAACACGCAGAAGTTTATATCCCTGATGTTCAGTCATTTTTCCCTTTTAGGAAGAACAATTCTTTTTGCTTTCTTACAATTTGTTAGGCTGCTGCAACTTCATCTTTTGGAGAAGAAAAAGTCTTTTGATATAGTGAAGCAGAAGTCAGGAAGATACAAAATGAAGAGTGATTCCTTGGAGAAAATGTACATTTCAAGACTTAGCTTTAATAGTATGATTGAAAAGACTGAATTGGCCCATTAAATTTAATTCATCATTGCAAACCTTTCATTCTGAACATCCATTGCAACTACCTGGGCCCCTCCTTCAGCATCCCTATCCATGTAATTCATTCTGCCTTACTTCTAAGAACAAGAACAAAGTTAAAATTTTAAATTCATATTGTAGCTGAGTATAAATCTTCCTTGGCATTGAATATTCTGCATTTGCCATTAACATTCTGCTGCTAAAAATAAAAGGCTATTATATTATCTGCATCAAAATAGTGCTTTTCCAATCCTGCATGCTTTCCAGGTCTTTAAACAAATCCTATAGATGTTTGGACTTTACATTTTTTATTATATATTTCATGCATCATTAGTTTGAAAAGCTGTTTTAATTATAATACTTACTATGCTGAAATGGAGTTGGTTTAGCCTGTTACGAAAAAGGACTGTTGTGTAATTACTGATACATAACTGAACTTCTCCTTGAACCATGCAATTCCTGGACTCTAATTAGGTCTCTATATCTCATTTACATAATTTTTTAATACATTGATGGAATGGAATTTGCTGTCCTCAGGACTGGTGAACAGTTCATTAGTAGTAGTAGAGGAATTAGAAATTCATGGTGAAGATAGAGCTCCCTAACCTTTCTGCTGCATCCAAACTAGTTTGTTCTGTTGAACATGAAGTTTCACTTCTCGCTGACCTCTTGCCTCTGAATATTCAAGCTGCTTATCAACAGCAAATGTACTACCTCAGCTTCTGACATCATTTACAATGTAAGTAAGAAATATGCTAGTGCTGAGCTGAATGAGATATGGAAAAGCATGGTGAGTGAAGGATGTTTGGAGGGCTGTGAGCTATTTTTAGTTCATCTGCATGTTGACAAATTCTTTCCCAAAGCTTTCTCTTATCTATGTCTTCATATTGAATTCCTTACCATGGTATCTCAGGGTTTCTGTTTCTGTGGGCCTTATTAAAAATGAGAGAAGTCTTGATCTAGCCAATCCTAACCTGCAGTCACAGAAAGTGATATCTGCTCCCTGTCCCCCTGCCAATAAAGAGAAGGTCCTAAAGGCAGAATTAAGCAGGAGAGATGTGGTGGGCATTTTAAGCACACATCTGAAGTGGCAGCAACATGTTTTAGCCTGAATGAACCTCCAGGGTTTCTTCATCCAGTCTTTCCAGTCCAGTTAAGGACTGACTGTCCCGTTCTTTAAGACACTGGCAAATTTCTTGATTCCCTCTTATTACCTGAAATTTGGATTGTTGTCAGAAGCATCCTTTAGATTCCAGTTATTATTTTCCTGGAACATAGAAACAAATCATCAAAGCTGCTAAACCCTTCATTCTGTTATCTCATTTTGTCTAGAAGTTGAGGCAGTTAAGCTAGTTATCTATTACTTAAGGAAGGAAATTGTGTTTATAAAGACCTGAATCCCACCTTTTGCTCATTAGAATGTCATGCTTAGCATCACGTAGATGCTTAGAGTTCAATTTCTTCTTTGCTAGACTCTTCACTACAGCAGAACTTAAAACATCTGTCCCAAAGTGTTATCTGTCCTTCCCATTACACTATAACTACTTTAATACTTCTAGATTTATTAGAAAGAGACTTTTTTACAATGCGTGTCTCTTTCCATTTAGCTTTGATTTATAATATATGTGCCATATATGTGTTGTGTTTTAAAGTCTTGTATATATTGAGATTCCATTGAACTCTTCTAATATGGACAGTGATACAGGAATCAGTTATTTTCCTCTCATTTGAGAAGGTTTTCCTTCTAATTAATATGTATCAATTTAAACTCATGAATATATGCTTAGCAAATACAGCTGCTTAAAACTGGGTGGGTTTGTGACACTGTGGAGTAGTTGGAGTTTTTCTAATTTGCTCCAGTAATTAACAATATATTCCCTAATAGCTGAGGTTTCAAATGTATAATGGCCTCAAGAAAATCTGTGTAACCCCATTAAAACTGTTGACACCTATGGAATCATACCCTCTCTATAACACGTGAAAAATATATGATTTTGTCTTAAGACACTCTGGACTCACTTTATGCAATGCTATTGAAGAGGACTGATTATGTATATGAATATGATAAAATTATTGAAACGTTGGATGCTTAGGGGTTTTTTTTATGGATTCTTATACTGCTTTATTTCAATACTCTACTATTTTACAGTGATGGTTATGAGCATTATTACCACTTTTTAATATTGTGGTATATCTTTAGTATATTTAAACACTACATATATTTGTGGAGAGCACCATTGCAGCTGAAGTCATTGAGGACATCCTTACTAATCTCAGTGATCCAGGGTCACACCTGGACAGAATTACATTTTCATATATGCGCTTTCCAAACTGAAGGGACACTTCCTCTCTGTGGTCTCAGTTCACAGGCCCTAAGCACAATAATTTGCAAAGAATGGCTGTTACACTTATGGAAGGAAATTAAACTAGTTATTACCTTCGGTAACTACTTTCTATTTCAAATAGCTTCAGAAATGTAGTGTCCGTTAAAACCTTTTATTATGAATCTGCTAATTAACTACTTTGCAACTATTGTTTACAACTTTTTCATCATGAGTTTGATGCAAATTTACCTTTATTTCTATTAATATTCCTTGATGGTAAGGCAGGTGTACTGTCTGCATATATCTTACCAAACTAAAACCTAAATTAATCCTTTGTGTTTGGTGTAGCAGACTATACATGGATTTCCATAGGGGAAAAAAAATAACTTTCTTTTAAGGGCATCAAAATCATAGGAAGAGAATGGATCCTGAAACATTCAACCATACAGAAGACTTGTGAATTTCTTTGAAACATGTTATTGTCTGCAAGCAGAAAAATACTGCACTGTATTAAAAGTATGGTTAAATTAAAAACATATCATTTCAATTACTTAATTATTTGAATGTCCTTAAGCTTTTCATATCTACAGACACCCCTCCAGTTATGGACAATCACTGGATAAACAGCTTCTTTAAGCCTTTTGATGGTAGGTTTTTGCATGCTAGAAAAAATACTTCATATAAAAGACAGAGGAAAAGGAGACTCAGTCAGAGAAAAGAGTAAAATGCATAGCACTGAGAAATAACCTGTAAACAGCTATGCAAAATAGCTTGTGTAGTTATATCAGCTAGGATACAATTTTGAAAACTGGCAATCTTCAATCACCAAAAGACAAATTACTTAGAAAAAGATTGTGAAAGCTTAGAAAGGACATCTTGGGCAACTGAAACCAGTTCCCTGAAGCCAAGTCATACAATCCTCCTCACATTTTCATTATGTTCCCTCCTTAAACTAGGTAAACATAAAAATGTGTTTACAACAAAGTGCTCAGAAACTTCACATTTCAGCTTATTAGCAACCTTACTCTGATTTTCAACATTTCTCATCAGTTCTCACACATTTTCCACAGCCAACATTTTTCTTTCATCAGCAGATGGTCTCCCTCCTTGGTACTTACTCAGGTGATGATTTATCAGGAAAGATTATAGGAACTTCAGCTTTCCATTAACTCCTGACTCCAGAATGCTGTTTCTCATCTCCCTAATCCCATATGCCAGGTTTACAAGACAGGAATAGGTTATGGAGGGAACTCTCTCATACAAAAGAGGGAGGAGATGGGGCTTATTACCTTTTTTGCTCATTTCTCCTCCCTCCACCTGCCGATGGCATATGACTCATGTGTGAAAGGAGCCCTCAACAGTATGCACAAGTAGCCACCCACCTGATTTATATTTTTGTTTTACCTGTAGCAAAGAATAAGGTCATCTGAGAGCTTTCACTAGGCTAAGCAGGCCAAGCTCTTTCAATCTGCTCACACAGGAGCTCTCCATTCTTCATCACCCTATTTTTTTTCTCCAAAGTGAAACTCATAAGCACTTGATACCTTACTTTTAACACTGTCCTAATGTGTTCCGAGTGTAGGAAGGACCTATCTTATTCCATCAGGATATCATCACAGTGAGGGTGCTTGTTTGTACTATCCCACCTAAGGTCACTAATGTATTCTACACCATGAAAAGAACTCCTAGATGTCAGTTGTCTTCAAATCAGGCTCATTGTCCAGTAAGTTATACTTTTTGAAGTATGTTGTTTCAGCTGTTTAACACTTCCCCTAGGATAACCCTGGATAAGCAATCAATAAGCAACAAAACAACAACAAAAAGCATCTTTCTCATTTTCATAATCATGTACATATCAGCCACAGCCTAATTGCTAAGACAGAACAACACTCCTAATTATACCCATTGTGAATTTTTGCTTTTGGATAGAGTATGAAGTGGTTTTGTATGTTTATAAATTGCTGGGTTCAGGTGAGCTTCAAATTTTTGCAGGCTGATCTCATATTAGTCCTTTGAATGACCTGTATTTTTAATTTGGCATGAAACTACTTCAAGCTACATAGTGAAACTAATGAGGCTGCCACAACTGTGCAGGGCAATAATCAACATCTACTTTATTGCTGGAGAGTGTATTAAGTCTATGCATGACGTGAACTGAGAAAAGCTTTTTGTTTCAGAAAAAAATCCGATGTGTGTTCACACATTTCCTCAGAAAATCAATAACTTTACAGGCAGATACAGTGAACAGAAAAGGACTAGGACCATAAGTTATTTTGACCATATGTTATTTTGATCTAGATTTTTGACAAATCAAGAAAAAAAAATCTGCACAATAAGTGCAAAGAGAAATTCAGAGCTGAAGTATAATCCACAGTAATAATCAGCAACAGAAAATCAGCAATCAATCACCTGTGTGGTGGCTTTTCACCACTGGTAAGGTTGAGCTTGAGCCTTTCTCCCATGCTGCAATCCCATGTACAACCCTCTGTCCTTAGGAACCCACGGACAGGCTCAGGAAAAACGTCCTGCAGTGTGGTGGAGAAGCCAGAGTCCTGCTAGAGGACACACTCAGATGCATCTTCGGGGTCTATCTGTTGACGGTACCCAGGTGTTGACAGCAGGAAGCTGCAGGGGTGGTGTCTGTGGAAAGACCAGGGGCTGCCTTGAACTGGACACAGCCAGTTCCAGCTGTCTCCAATGGGGTACACCTGCTGGAGTAGAGGAAAAGTGAGAAAAAAGGAGTGGGAAAGAAGCTGCAGTATACTGACAATCTGCAGCCCCCATCCCATCCTGCACCACTCATGGGGAGAGAGAGAAGTGAGGAGAGTGAGGGAGTGAAGTTATTTTAATGTTTGACTCTGTTCCTCACTACCCAAATCTACTTTAATTGACATTATTTTTCCCCAGTCTGAGATGGTTTTTCCCGCAACATTAATTATTAAGAAATCTTCCTGTCTTTATCTTAACCCATGAACTTTCTCATCCTGTTCTCTCCCCCTTTCCTGCTGAGGAGGGGGAGTGAGTGGCTGGCTGGCTGTCATATTCCATCACCCAAATGTACTGCATTTAGAAATTCCTTTTTTGAGTGATCAACACTAGCAACAAACCCCATTGTACACTGCAGTTAGTCCACATAACGGTTAATCTGTCCTGTGCTGGATTGTCCTGCATGTATATTTGTGCCTTCAGGCTTGTGCTGTTCTGCACAAACCCCTTGGCCACAGGACCAACTCAGAAGGCTAACTGTAAAGGATGGGCTTGTAGGCAGCTCTCACTTGGCACCAGTGATGACACCACCTACAAGCCCTTGACCGTATCTAAAAGTGAAGCAACATGGTCTCATGCACATATCCTTTTGCTTTACAGTAGAAATGATGACAAGATCTGTTTTCTTCTAAGAAAATCCTATTACAGGATGATGTAGATGCTGGCAAACCAAACCACAGATGGGATCTGCACTGTGTGTCATGCCCTAATGGGAGGCCTCTCTGATGCTGCTCAAGTTGGGATTCCCAGTGTCTGAAGGCATGTAAGATTATCTATCCTTTATTTCCATCTTCTCTTAGCTCCATTAGAGGGTATATTAGAGAATATTGTTGTGCTGTTGTCAAAAGCCTTGGCTATCAGCTAAGTGCCCACACAGCTACTCACTCACTCTCTTCCTAACAGGATGGGGGAGAAAATAAGAAGTAAGAAAGTTTGTGGGCTGAGGAAAAGACAGGGACATCACTTACCAATTACCATCACAAGAAAAAAAAAAGACTTATTTTGTGAAAATTTATTTATTGTCTGTTAAAATGGAAAATTAATAATTAAGGTAATGAGAAACAAAAGGGCAAATATTAAACCAACACCTTTCCTCACCTCTTTTCCAGACCTAACTTGGCTCCCAAGTCTTTTCCCCACCCCAAGCATGAGAGGAAGTTAGAGGATGGGGTTTATGGTCAGTACTAGAGGTTTCCCTCTGCTGCTCCCCCTCCTCACACTTTTCCTCTGCTCTGCATGGTCTCTTTCCCTCTTCCTCTGCTGGTCCAATGAGTGGAGCACCTCCTCTGCTCCTCCTTTGACCCTGGTGTTTCCACTGCTGTTTTTCACTTCTTTTTGCTCATTCTTACTGTCAGGCATTTTTTCCCCCTTTTTTAAAATTCACTGTCACAGCAGGGTCACCCGGCATGGCTGAGAGATTCAGCTGTGCCCTGTTGTGGGTTGGTTGGGACAACCTGGAACCAGCCATGTCTGACACAGGGTATCCCCGGCTTACCCTCACAAAGCCCGCCCTGCAGCTTCTCTGCCAGCACCTCACCACAGAAATCCAAATCAACCTCTCAGCTTGAGTATCATAGCAAACACTTGTAGCCACATGTTACACTCCCCCACCTGTATGTATCTCGTTAGATGCTTCTATTTTCCACACTGCCTTTTGGACCAGAATATGAAGCCTCATGTGAAATGTTGTGCCTCTGGAGGGACAGGGGATGGGGTTAGGATCTACTTACAATGATAATTATGTATCCATTTTATTTGTACAGAATTTATAGGGAAATATCTGTCAACCCTAACAGTACTTCATGTATCAAACTATTTGGTAACTACTTCTAGTGAATGAAGAAAAACTTGCATTGACTCTTGTTGATGTTAAGTGGATTATTTATACTAATCCACAGTTGTGTATCAACGGAGATGTTAACTATGGCTCAGAATTGACTGTTCACCTACACATCTGCCTCAGCTGTATTCTAAAGGCAACATGGACTTGAAACACTGTGAATAGATTGGGATGTTCTTCTCTCTCTACACAGTACAGCACAATATGAAATCAAAAAAACAATGAAGCAGAGATATATTAATAGCTTGTTATTTGGTTCAGGCACCAAACAAAATTAGTCAATAAAACCAGAAAAACTACATTCATTTTGATAAAAATTAAATTATTTTCTTTTCTTCAGGAAATATTACAAGCTAAAACCAATGTTACATTACATACTAATTATAAGTGTTTTATTCTCATCTATTACAAACTCAGATTAATTTCATAACAAAGCACTGTTCAAAACAGAAAGGTTTATCTGGCAGTACCCAGTGAGCTAAGTAGGAATGTAGATGCCTCCCCTTGAATTCATAATCTTATGGCTACTCAAAAAACATCTATATACACACAGAGGAACAAGGCAAGATGCTAAGAATGGTGTGAGTTTAAACATATTAGGTTTTTCTTTCCTCATGATGATAAGCCCAAAGAGTTAAAAAGAGTGGCTCCAGTTCTTTCATTTGCTGGTTTTTTACCAAAATAGTTTTGTTCAGTAACATTATAGTTAGCCCATTATATCTGGCAGCTAGAAATATACTTTGATTCATTACAGTTACTTGACTCATCAGTCAAAACTGTCAAGATTCGTCTTTCTTCTTTCACAGGGCAGGAAAATGAAATGCTAGAAGTCTAAGTTCTTGTTATAAAAGTGCTGGTGTATAAATTACCTTAGTGTCATATGCTAGAAGTTGAGGTAATGCATCTGATAATGTTCAGAGACGTGAAATTATCTGCATGGGCTATATAGACCTGAAAAAAATTGTTGGATCCTTACTGTATACAGAAGCTGTTAACTGACCATTTCATTGACTTGAACATCTGGGTGCTATTCTACAGATGTTGTTTTTCCCTGTCCTGCTCCCTTCTTCCTACAAACACTTCACTCCTATCCATGTAGGTCCTGTGCAATGTGCAGCAAATAAGCACTGAAGGCAGCAAGCAACTGAACATGTAGGTACCCCTTCATCAGCTTTAGAGGTTGCACCCAGGGAAGAACAGTAATTGATTTTACCCATCAGTACACTCATATACTCTCATGCAGTGCTTCTAAAAAAGGTTGGTGACGCTCCTGGCCCTGGAGTTTCCTGCTCCTATGGCACAGACATCTTTCATTTCTCCTAAAGCACTGTTGTAAAGCAACGGTGTTTCCAAGCACTTAATGGAAGGGGTAGGCCAGGATATAGCTGAATGTCAGGGGCTTATATCAGCTTAAATCTCCCAAGATATTTAAGGTTCAGCATTTCAGCCTTCTTCATTGTTCTGAGTAGGTTCAGGCTCAAGGGAACTTTTGCAAAATCCTACGTACTCATTTGAATCTGGCTTTCAGGCCCAAGCTTCAAATTAAAATTAATGATGCCAGAAGAGAATAAATGCCCTGCCCACTTCATGTTGCTTCTTAGTGATCATCATTCACACTCAGTATATGATCATCATCATATACTGAGTGTGCTTTGCTATTCTTTTAAGCTTAGTGGCTCCTGTAAATGTATCTCTCTTTATGAAATCTGAGGTACAAGTTTCTTCAACTACTTAGTTAACTCCAAAGTTAGTAATAAATAAGTGATGTACAGTCCAGCTCTATGTATACAGTGTTTGCGCATGACTACGATGACTCCACTGCTTAAAAATACACACAGGCCCAGCATCCTGAAAAGACTTGCCTTCCCCTTCAGTAGAGCTGTGTTCTGTTGCTATTGCAGTTAAATTCAAGCAAATCTGAGTTTTGCTCCCTGCTCCCAAAATTACTTTGAACTATTTTTTGTTGTTGTTTGAAGTTTCATTTGTTTACAGGCTTTGCTTTCTTAGAGAAAGGGTGAGAGGCTTTATTTACTCATATACATTAACCATAGAGCTTATCAAGAATAATGAACAATTTCTTCCAAAGATTTTTTTAAAATCTACCAGAGATGCTATAGTTGGTCACTTTTCCTCAAGTAACATATTGTCTTTGTCTTGTAGGTCTGCTACCTATATTGCTATTCAGGACTGGAAAAGAGCAGCCTTTCATCAGTCTCTCCTTCTGAACATGTGGTAGAGAGCTGTAAATTCTTCATATACAGATTGGACGGTATTATCCATTTTTAAGTCTCTTCCACCTACACCAGAACAATACAAAGGAGCCTTGAGAATCCCAATTTTGCACTGAAAATAAAACAGTTTCCTTATTTAACACCACTTCATACCATTAGTGTCTATCCATGTCATATTAAAAACCTGTTACAGATAAAGCCAGATATAGCAACATCTGATGGAAACTTTACAGTATACAGAAAGAATTAAAATTCATTGTATTTCACAGAGTTTTTAAAAGGTCTTGAATTGCTCCTCCTACAACATCAAAATTGTAAATTAGTGTATAATTACTCAGTCACAACAGTTTACACCTGAGCCATGACTGTCAAAGTGCAGCATGTCTAACACAGAGAATGTGCCAGAGAAGAAGCTGAAGAGGACTGGAAAACTGAATTAGTTGTATGTTAATGGTAATTGTTAAGCCACAATGATGTGTAGTATTTGGGCCATTTAAACAAGAGCAACAACAACTACCACAGGCAGAAGGGTTAGCATGCAAAAACAAATGAGTACAATGGAACATAGACGTGCTGCACAGCACCTGTAACTGAAATCACTTCCCATGCAAACAGCGTTTGCATATGTTGATGAGATTAGTGTCTGAAGCACAGGGAATGTGTAGCAAGAACATTCATTCAAAATTAATGTGAATTTGAATGGTATTCTTAGGCTTTTCATATTTATTTTCATCAAGCATTTGGATGACATAAATGATCATAGCAAATCTGTTTTGACTTAAATGGTCAAATATTCACTGAAGCAGTACGAAAAGTGTGTGTTTGATCCCACATATTTCACAAAGTACTGTCCCTTTTAGTTATATAAATGATACAATGTGGCTATGCTGAAATGAGCCAAATTTACAGGTAGCCTGAGGCATAACAAGGAGAGTTTTTTGTGACATAACTGCATTCCAACAAATTGTCTGAAAAGGATTGCATCATTTAAAAAAACCAAACACATTTCTATTTTTGGCACATCTATACTAAACAGGATTTATTTTTTTTTAGCATGCCATTTACATAAAATCTTTACATTTAGTAAAGTATTTACATTTTTCTGTGGGTGCTAGCTGAATCTGATGGTACTGAAACAGTGAGTAATTTATAATTACAGTAGCCCAGTGGTAGTTCAAAATGTGAACAGTTTATTTACCCTCATGTTTCTGGTGACAATTGCAGTGAATGTGTTATACAGTCAATATTTTAAAGGCTATCTGAGAAGTAATACAAAAATAAAAAGGTAGGCAGTATTAAAAGAGATTTCCGAGAGACTTTGTAGTTTGCAGGAAGTCTGCTGGTTGTTTTGTATAACACAGAGTGCTGGGGAAGAAATTAATCAGCCAAACAGCTTGGCTGTACAGATTTATAGGCTACTTCTGAGTAGTATGTGGTTGGTTCATTTTCTCTTTGCTACTCATTATCTAACAGTGTTAAGTCTTCCTAATTAAAGAGATGATCCTTTAACTGTGAAATCTATATTCTATTATTTTCTCTATTTATTGCCCAACCTGTCTTTTTTAAACATGACTCCCGAGTTTCAGTTCACGTTGGTTATTAGTTTTATCAAGGGAACTCTTTCAAATCTTTTCTCCAAGGAGGAAACTTCTTAGATAAAATTAAATTACCTCTTTAGAGGAGGATAAATAGGTTTTTCATGATAAAAGTATATTGACATAAACCAGTAACACAAATATTAAAGTAAATGTAAACCACAGTAAAATTTTCTTACATTCTGATATGGCTCTTTTTCATGTATGTTTTCCAGACACAGACATTTCTGATCAAACATGTTTTCACATACTTATGATTAAACTTCTGATTTCTTATAAGAGCTCCATACTGACAACACAGTACAATTTCCTTGAACACACTGATGCTAAAACTGTCCCTTCAGGACACTAACATTCAGGAAAATACAGACTAATCACCATACCAGAAGGCACAAAAATTCCCAGAATTTCTAGGAATGTGCTTTCTTTGATATTATTAAAGAAATGAAGCTTTGATTACATTTCAAATTAAGCTAGTTCTAATGAGGAAATACCTGTCATCCAGCCTTTCTCTAAAGCAAGGTCTTTTCCTGAGAGTACTGTGAGTTGCCAGTGTGATGGGACATTCCTGCACTGGGTGCAGGCAGGAGATTTGCAGGGTTTTCACTTTCTCCTTCACTGTACAGAGAGGCAGCAACATACAGTTTTAGTCAGGAGTTTCATCTGGAAAAGAGACTCATGTGCCATCAGAAATGCAAGAGATGTTCTGCCACCAGGAACACTTTTCTCACTCATCAGGGACACATAGCATAGCAGGTGAGCAAGAGTAACAAATGTAATCCTTTTTCATTTGAAAGGTGAGGGTAAAGCTCAGGCAATACAGTGACAGTATTTGTTACGGCTGAAAGTCAGAGCTACGGCAACAGGAAATGTTAACTGATTTGACAATTTGCATTTGCCTAATTTACTCACGAAGTTAACACAGTGCATTTCAACAGCACTTACCAGTCAATCATCCAGACAGCCCATAAAAGGCACATCTCTTTTCCTCCTGAGTGCATCAGTTATTTGCTAAAATAATATTAAGTAGTAAGATAAGGCAAAAATAGTCCTTGCAAGTAATCTCCATTAAACATTTTTGAATGAAAACTCTTGATGTTTTTAATTTAGGGTATGGGGTGAGATCACTAGAAATAGATTGGAATTGCACAGTCACAAGCTTGGAGGCTA
>JAAGNO010022375.1:18237-39139 GCA_033439905.1 Ceryle rudis
TGATGTTTTTAATTTAGGGTATGGGGTGAGATCACTAGAAATAGATTGGAATTGCACAGTCACAAGCTTGGAGGCTAGGTTTCTTAAATGAAATCTTTCTGCTAGCTGCAAGGCAGAAAGGGAAAATGTTCTTATAAAATCTGTGCATTAACTTTTTCTCTGCGTATACAGCTGCATCTTATAACAAGGGTAGATATATACACTAACAATGACTGCAGTTAACGCATATGGCACTTTTTTATTTGGGGAAGACAGAGGATGAAAACAATAATGCAATTCCTATCGAATTCTGTGTTTGTGTGATTGAATTGCTAAAACAAAGATACACTAACCTTGTTTTCTTTATTTAGGAAAGTCTGGTTCTTGTTTACATTTTTTTTCCACATGGGGAACGAGACTGCTTTTGTTCACAGATCCATATTAAAGCTTTTTCTTGTAGCAGGCCTTGGTTTCTTCCGTTCCTTTATGAGAAAATGTTTAGAAACAGTCTCCTCCTTGTGAAGAAAAAGGTTTTGAGATTTTTGGGCAGCTGCTCTATCCTTTAGACTCACAGATTATGTCACTTCTTAAAAGGGCTACTAGTCCTGTTTTGTTCTGTGCACCATTCCCTTTCTGAAGAGTGCTATTCAGCCAGTTGCCACTTCTTTTAGGTTCCTAGTCTTCTGATTAGTTTTTCTCTTATTTTATCCCATCCAAACTTAGAAGCGCTTAATGTGCTGTTCTGACTGAGGGGGTAATGAAGGAGCTTTTCAGATTTTCTCAGATCTGTTAAGCCTATCCTTTTGCATACCCTCTTGCACTGCCCTCTGGGGTGCAGTGATGACACTATCTCAAAAATACTGTAGACATCAACAGAGATCTTTATCACGAAGAGATCAGACACATTAAGTTTATTGTTATTTCCCTGCTCTTACTTTTTCTCTTTTTATCAGAAATCTATGTTATGTTCCTGAATGAATTGGTAGAGAAAATTCTGCTTCTTGCTTTTTTTTTTATAGCACTGTAACTCTACTGGGATTTATCTTTTGCTTAAGAGCATCCCATACTGTCCCTCTTAGAATGATTTGCTCACCTAGATAAGATTCTGAGTACAATAAAGCTAATTGATACCAATTCAATAATACACATACACACCATAACAACAACACAACACAGTCCATATATTAATAAATCCATTATTCCCAAATCTATGATTATGGACCCACATGCCAAAGCTGTGAGAGCCACACTCTTCAAAAGGAAATGAGAAAATGTTCAGCAAACGTGACCAAGGCATTTCATATTAATCAGAAGTTCAATTCAGAAGCACTGGGAATAAATCTTTCTGTAAAGAATCAATAAACAGTAATAGCTGGTTCTTGCAGGTTTACACTTTTACACTAGTTGCCGTATGATTCTTTAAATAGTCTTAGTTTTATTTCTCCTATTAGTACTACCTCACTCCCCAGATGGTTGTGATACAGCAAATCAAAACAACCTGCCTTCTTCCAATGTTTTTGCTGTGTCAGCTGCCTACTTTGCAGTAGTTGCATATCTATGCCAAACATCTATATGAGATATGCCAGTACAATACTCTGAGATGTGCAATAAAATTTTCTTAATGGAACTAAAACCTGTGCTCACAGTCTGAAAAGAGATTCACTAGGCAGCAGGGCCTATACATTCTTAACTTCAGGTTTGGAGTTATAATCCTGAAGATACTTGAAAACTTCCAAAAGACTGTTATAATAGACATAGAATAATAACTAGAGAATGGCCCTGTAGAATTCAACAAGCCGTTTCAATACGGACTGAACAAGAATACCTATGAACATATTTAGCTTCAGTTATGTCCTCACTATCACAGCAAAATTAACATTAATCTCACAGGAAACAGTAGATAGTACTTAAACTTATTTTTCACTTGTAAGATGAAAACAGCTATCAAGATTGACTATTCTATAATTGTATTATAGATGTGTATCACTTGTGTACTAAAACGCAGGTCAATGATTTAAAGAGAGTGATTGATTCCACTGCAGTGTGAATGGATTTATTAGGGTGCAGCATAAATGAGTGGGTGACTCTCATTTTCACAATTCTTGACCTGTCAAGTTGTTGTCTTCATGGAGATCAAATGTTCATTGTTTCTCATATAACTCAACATTGCCTCCATGATGTATGATTCAGTCTAGATATTATAATGTTATCTTTTGTATCTCAGAGGTCTAATGGGTGTAACAACAATGAAAACTGTTTATGTTGACATCAGTCAGAACCGAAATGCGTCATGCCTCTGAGCAAGTCACCAATTGACAACTATGAAGATCAAGGTTACTTACATTACTGTTGACTAAGAATATGTAAAGAATTCTTCCTTTCATGAAAATGGTAGAATAATCGATCAAGGGAAAGTTTAACTTGGATTTAGCCAAAGAAATGTGCAAGATGTTTTATCCCAAAGCAGAGTTGTCATCAGCATAACTCTTTTTCACTGATGCTATTATAATACCATACATGCTTAGATACTATAGTGTCAGTTCAAGCCATTAAGTTTTTCCCTTCTATTTTTTCTCTAGAATTTATGTTAGAATTTCTTTTTCCTCATAGGGAAAAAAAAAAAAACAACCGGATCAAAGCAGCTGAAATATTTGAAGTGTTTGTACCTCCAAACATAATAATAATTTAAAGCCCCTTTCTGACGCGTTTAAAAGCAATGCACTGGCATCAGATATCATAAAACATAATATTGAGGTTATGACAGCTTGAATTAGGATACTAAGATGTAAGCTTACTTGATTTCCTCTAATTCTTTGTTGTTTAAAATAAAAATATTTTTAATCACATAGTGTCAAACACAGTGTTCATGTGCCCCAGTTTAGGCATTTAAAAGATTTATGTCTGAGACATCTTGGAAACTCTATAATGAAGAGAAATCAGCATTTTCAGGGGATTCATGTGCCTTATCTTAAACAATTATCTTAGGAAAGACAGCATATCCTCACAAGTTGCTCTTTTCTCTTGATTGATTAACATATGGCTCTGAATGTCTTAGTCATGAAAGTCTAACACTTTCAGTCTAAAATTAGGTGGAAATTAGTATCTCACTGAAACATCTGAAATGTTTGGTGACATATCTGCTAAAATGGATTTAAACACGGTTCAATTAAACAATAATCAGGGAGAAATATGTGCCTGTCACATTCAAGTACTATCCATACCAGTACTTTTTGAAATTCCAAAATCTGCCTTTATACAGACTAAGCTGGAAAGGCTAAGATGGGCATTTGATAGAAGTAAACAAATCTTTTATGTATTGTGTGTTGTGCTATGAATTTCAACTATTCTGTAAAATCATAGAAACTTTAATTGTAAACTATCTTTGAAGATGGCCTACTTTTGGCCATAATCAAACAAAAATTCATCTGCTTCTCCTGGTTGGAGCAGCGCTATTGACAGAACTAGACTGGTTCACTCACGGCTTTGTATAGCGAAGTTTTGAAAATCCCAAGGATGGAGACTTCTTGCCTCTCTCAGAGACTTTTTACAAAGCTGAAATACCCTCCTAGTGAAGATTTTTTCCCTAATATGCATCCTGTACCTCCCAACCTACTACCTGTGTTTGCTACACTATCTACCACCATCACTACCAAGAAGAGTCTGACTCCACCCTGTCCTTCAGTTGGCTGCAGGCTGCAATCAGAAAGTCAATCCAATGTCAGTGTACATTCAGCTCATATGGCTTCTATATAGTAATAAAATGGAGGACATTTCTGGTTTACTGTGTCTAAAACAGAAAAAAAAAAGATAAATTGGAGGCTTACAAGGAAAAGAGTAGTAGTGGCAGTTGGGAACTTCTTTCTTTTCTTGCTGTATTCTACAATATAAAATCTTTGCTGGAACAGCTTTACTTGAGAATTTCTGATTTCTCTGACTGAATACTTCAAACTGCTTTGAAAGTAGATGTATCCATCTCAGAAGTGAGGAAGTGTGATGAAGTGTGAGTTAGAGAGTCAGTATTAGCTGGCTGAACTCAGCTATGTGTTATACTTAACTTTCTGCCACAAAAATGAAAGGAAATGAAGGTATGGCTGCCCATGAAATGTAAGTTGGTCTTATGAGCAACATACTTTTTATTCAAAGATAATTTTGCAAATACAGGATAAATTTTATATGCAAATTGGACTTGCATTACACCCACGACTTTGTTTGCTCTTCACAAACATCAGAAGAGTACACTTTTCGTTGAGTGTTCAGAGAGGTTTTAACTTTCATCTTGATGAACAGAAGCTATTACATGCTTTTGTAAATCTTTAGACTTCACAATTTTGAATATTTTATCCATCAAGTGACAGAAATCATTCTAGATGATTTATCAGACTAATAGTCAACAATTGAAAAAGGTAATAGGAAATTTAATGAAATACCGAATTAACTGTAGCTTTGTTTTAAAAATTCATACCTTTTTTGAGTAACTAATTCTTCTAAAGAAATTGTGATCTCTGCATGTCATTCTACAAGCACAAAATAAACTATTTTGCACTGTTTGATAAAATGCAGCTGTGATGTCATAGCTAAGCATGCTTATTTTTCACCAAGCACACCACTGCATCAAAAGATTCTCATTGTGACAGGTTTTGCAACTGTGTAATATTATTCACACCATTGACATGACTCATGTGAGTTCCCAATAAAACAAGATCACAGAATCATAGAACACCATGTTGGAAGGGACCTCAAGAATCATCTGGTGCAACTCTTCTTGTCAAAAGCTCAGTCTAGACAAGATGGCCCAGCACCCTGCCCAACGGAATCTTAAAATTGTGTCCAATATTGAGGAATCCACCACTTCCCTGGAAAGATTATTCTAGTAGCTGATTGTCCTCTTGTGTCTAATTGGAATCTTCTCAGGAGTGACTTGTAACCACTACCCCTCTTCTTTTCCATTTGACTCCTTGTGAAAAAGAAGTCTTCATCTTCTTTGCAGCCATCCTTTAAATACTGGAACATGGTGATAAGGTCTCCCCTAAACCTTATTTTCGCAAGGCTGAACAAACCCCGTTCTCTCAGCCTTTTTTGATGTGGCAGGCTTCCAAGTCCCTTGATAAAAAGTTAAAGAGGAATAGTGTGTATAGTCTAGAAAACAAAACCAAAGTGAGCTGTTTCGCCAGTCTGGAAATAGGATCGAAATTTACAGTCAAGTCCTTTTGACTATGATTATTTATAGTTTATAATAAAATGGACCATGGACTATTGGCTGGTCTCAAGGGCAAGTAGCACACCACAGCTCATACCCTTATGGTTCTACACTCACCCTCCACCACCACAATATGGCCTCATCTTTACTGACCTTTGGAGTGCTCTCTGGTAAGTCTTTCTTACAGATTCTATGATTAGAAAAGTTCAAAGGTGAGTCTGTGATAACTTTATGTCAGCATCTCATCTGCCGCTTGAACATAAAAGACATAAACAACATAGAAAGAAGCAGGTCTCTCAGGAGACAAGTCCAGATGTTTCCACTGGGGAAACATAAAATAAACTCATGCTTTTCTCCACTGAACTCGATGAAAATCCCACCAAGCTATGTGAAAGGAAGAGAATCTTTGGTTATTTTAGACTGCTACTCCAGCTTGCCAAGCAAAGCCTGGGTCTGGAATGCCAGAACTAGCAATTAATGCTATCATGGGATATTGTATTGCCTTTCTTTATTAAGAATATGTCTTGGGAGGTGGCAAAACAGATAAAATGAGATTTCCAAGATCCAAGGTAATCCAGACTATGACAAACAAATGTAGATTCTCTAGTCATATAAGTTAATTGTCACTTGAATTGACTTGAGTTGATAAATTGGAGGGTTTTAACTATTAAAGGAGTGAGATTCTGATAAAGACTTTAAAGCAGGAAAGCATGGAGCTCATGTAGGAACCCGATACCTTTTCATATCGGTTTATATGATGATGCTTCCTGCTGTAATAAGGCATTGGGTCTTAAGGATCAAAGAGATCTCTCCCAGACCCAAGTTCTTTTTTCCTCCTTTTAAAAATGCACTTTTATTTCACTACAATAGAAAAAACTCAGTCTCCCCCTGCAGCATGAATACAACCTTAAATAGTAGGAACAGTATTTTGTCTTTGATTCATCTTTCAGTATTACCCAGTCATTTATGTTTTAAATTATATGTGAACAGTCCATCTCAAAATGAATGCCACCATTTTATTTCTAGCTGTATATTATATCTAATGAGCTAAGCACTATAGCTCTTATCATAAACCAGTAATACTTTGCATTAAGAGAAATAAATTTCCTTTTACTGATGACTGCCTTTTTCCTCAGATGATTTGCACACAATGATTTCTTTTAAGGAGAGGAAGATGTAGTTAGGTAATGTAAGCTAACGCAGCTGGATGAAAAAAATACAATAGTAGACGAAGCTTCATTGTCACAGTGTGATTCGTTCTATGCTGTATTTCCTTCTAGCAATTTTCTAATTAAATCTTGGAGGTTTTAAAACATTTTTTGCTCTGAAACTGCATAGTAGTGATGGACTCTGAACAGATTACCAGGGCAAACACTATGGTTCTGTGAACACCTCAAGCATGTGTAAACTTGTATAGTCCTCTAACCTTACCTTCACTCTGTGTTCCTCAGCGGTCCCTTGCTTACTCTCCCTTAAGCAATGGAACCATGCAACAAACTGGACTGAGTTAAATTAACGGTTTCACACACACACCTTTTTTGATGGGTTACTTTTAACTTAGATGTGTTCCTGGCCTCGTTCGCTGTCCAGCTTACACAGACACCAGTCTCAGCACTAATGACTGAAGCAGAAAAGAGATGGAATGAGCACCCACATTTAAGCAGAGGGCTAGTCAACCTCTTTCACTCTCTGCATTAAAGACCTCAATGAATCACATTGTAAATGTTACAGAGGATATGTCTGTAAAAACATGCCACTGGAAATAAATAATATCCCATGTGAAACTCAATATTGTGCATCACAGAATCATTAAATTAATAATTAAGTTCATAGTTAAAAAATAATTAAATGGTATTACATACTCAAAACTCAAATACTCCTCTGACATTCAACTATTTGTCCTGAGCATATTTCTCACAAATTATATTGATGTATTTCCCTGGGCGACGCAATTAATCTCCAAGCTCACAGATTTCTCTGCACTGCTCAGTGTGTGACTACCCAGTGGAAGTCAAAGAACAGAATACTGTCTTCAAAGGGTGGTAGACTGTATCTACTCTGACACAATTTGTAGGTTTAGAGCTCAGCAGAAAGCTCTACACTGGTGTCCACACCTTCCATTTTGGTTTATTTCCCATTATTATATTGCAAACTTTAATTGTGTATTCACATTATGAAGCTTATTAAATTCTGTGTGTGTGTGCAATTCCTCATACCGTGTCCCATTCACATGTCAGATAATCCCTCAAAGCTAATACTAATTATGGATTTAGTTGTCATCTATAGTGAAAATGTCAATGGCAGGGTATTTTTAACACAATGGCAGCTACAGATTTAGTCCCTTTCAGTATTAATTCTTGACAGTTATTGTCCCACTTAATTTAGGAGAGAATTTTAAACAGAGAAGTTATCATCTGATGACTAAATGTTCCTTTTTATCTCGTTTGTATCAACTGTCAGTGCACAGAGGCATTACCATGATCAATTCAAATGTGCCACCCTTGAAAATATGTGAAAACTATCTGAATAGATGAAATGCCTGTTCTTTTGTTTGAATTTTTACTGACATCCAATGCTAGTGCAGTTTATAGGAACTTGCAATTTGCAGGAGTGTGCAATGCTGGTCTACAAAATAATTCAGAAGTTCTGATTTATTAGAAAAACCCTTTTGTGGTAGCTTGGCATGGCAACCTTTTAAATTTTAGCTCTGAGTCACATATTTCACTGAAACATATTAAAGGATGAAGCTTAGAATTTTGATTAATAGGAAGTAGGGTAGAAAGAGACATGTAGGCCAGCATAACAATAAAATCTTTTATTTACAAACCTGATACTATGGTCTAATTTCAGAATAATTATTTAAAAGAAATTCATAGTCTTTTTCATTGGGTGCTGACTTTTTTTTTTTTAACATTTTTTTTATGCTTACACAGCAAGGCGTGGAATGTCACCATTTGAGTTCTCTATTTTCTAAGTTAGTTAGGGGCAAACTCCTGGACTCCAGTAAACAGTGAGTGGACAGGACACATGCCAATATGCTTGCTAGTGTTATCAGCACACAGTTCACACCACCTGCATTGTGAGTGCCCTGGAGCACTCATCAGCTCTTCAGCCACAGCTGCCCCTCTCCCAGCAGGCTTCTCCTTTCCTGCACTCATAGAGATGGGCAGATTTTATCCCACCAGAGCTCAGAGACCAAAGCAAAGATTTTTACTGAATCAATTTGTCAGACACTGTGATCTTACACAAAGTATCCTGATTGGGACAAGTTGTCTTTTACTTGGCTGAGATATTTCCTGAACCAAAGTCTCCTTCAATAGAAACCTTGAAAATACTCAGTCATATGTCCTTACTCTAATGCTATTGATTTATTTGCCTTAGAAAGCTGTCAGCCTTTTATCGTCTTCTCCTTGTTTTGCAGAAAGATTCACTTAACAGTTCCAAAGCACCCCAAGCGAGCTTGGGAACTGCTAGCACAGCATAAATAACAGGCCAAATATAGGGCGGTGGCTCCTTAGAAAGGCATTCATATGCATCCTTGATTTTAGGTGTGTATATATATATATATATATATCATAGAAACATAAAATCACAGAATGGTTTGGGTTGGAAGGGACATTTAAAGGTCATCTAGTCCAAACCCCCTGCAGTGAACAGTGACATCTTTAACTAGATTGGGTTGCTCAGTGCCCTGTCAAAACTGACCTTGAATGTTTTCAGGGCATCTACCACCTCTCTCCGGGAAACCTGCACCAGCAGTTCACTACCTTCACTGTAAAAAATTTCTTCCTTGTATCTAGTCTAAATCTACCCTATTTTAGTTTAAAACTATTACCTCTTGTCCTGTCACAACAGGCCCTGCTAAAAAGGCTGTCCCCATTTTCTTATAGGCCACCTCACTTTTTTACCGTGAGGGTGACCCGGCACTGAACTGGTTGCCCAGATAGGCTGTGGAGTATCCCTCCTTGGAGATATTAAAAAAACATCTGGACACAGTCCTGGGCAACTGGCTTTAGGTGACCCTGCATGAGTAGAGGACTTGCAACAGATGACCTCTAGAGGTTCCTTCCAACTTCAGCCATTCTGTGAAACTGTGAACTTTTTCCTTAATATATGCAGCCATGTGAGTGTTTAGTAGGTTCTTCTTTGTGGACATACTGCCATTTTTAAGAATTAGGCTCTTCAAATAGTCAATAATGTGGTCAAAACTAAAAAAAATGCAAAATAAAAGGTCAGTTGTGATTATTTGTAAAAAAGTATTCATTTGCATTTCTACCAGGAGGATTTGCATTTCTATCAGCCACTTTCTATCTGGGTCAGAGTCTTACCTCATGGTTAACAGCTCAGTGAACCTCTGAGAAAAATAAAAGTTCTTCTTCAGTACTTAAAGCTGCTCATTTGAGATATTTCTGTAGGTATAAAATATAGCAATATCAAGTGGTCTAACAATAGTACCAGGGTGATTTGATTATCAAATCAAATTTGATTGACTTATATTAACTTCTGATGAATTAAAATTATTTCTTTCCAAAACAGAACTGCAATAAATATAATTACTCATTTAAAGGTCACTTTGGGGATTATAACAAAGTACATAGAAACAAAATTGTTTTCATTACAATGGGATTCCCAGCAAAACAGATTATTCAGGAGGTAATTTTTTCCTATACTTCATCTTCTGAATGATAGCTTTCCAAGATCAAAAACTTTTTTAACTTTTACATTTTTAATTTTAACTCTTCTCTCTTTTTTTTTTTTTTTTCTTTTTAATAGCTGATCATTATTGCTGGATATCCTCTATAAAATTACTTCTAATGCCTTGTCACTTATAGATATTATTGAAATGATAGAGATAAATAAAAGAGTCATAAATTATGCCTTTCCTATTGATATGAAATGCTTTAATTACATAAAACTAGAGTCCTGATCATGTTGCTTCAAAGCAAATAGCATTATTATAGCAATTTAATTTAATTTAATAATATACCTCAAACAGGAGCAGAATATCACACCATTATAGTAATTCACAATGGACTAGATTATGTTTTTGTCAACTCTTCCATGCAGGAAGGAAGAATAACTGCACTTAATATTTTCCTTTTCCACCCAAGTGCAAGCATAGGAGTGGAGCCTTAGATCTGTGCTTACCATGGATGCAAGCTGTCAGGATAAGTATGCCAAAAGGAAGCATACTTTGCTGTAAGTTTAAAACACAGTTAAATTCCTTTCCTCTCTTTATTAATTATAATAGTGTGGAGCAAGATGGGAACTGAGGACAGTTTGTGACAGAGATGGACACATGCAGGTTTCTCGTGCACTGTAGTGTAGTCAATGGAGCTCAAGCTACTTCCATCAATGTAATCTGGAAAGTGGGATCAACTTTCCCTGAAGTAAATAAATGAGCTAAGATAATTATATTTAATTTTTGAACACTTCTGTTAAAAAAGTTGATATTTTTCCTACCTAGTCTGACAAAACATTCAATTATTTGATATTCATATATCTGACATGACAAATCCTGAACTCCACTGAAAAGCTGTTGGGATCTGTAAGTGTTCCCAACCAAACATCATCTACATTTTCTTTTCCTCTGGATGCTCCCAAGCTATCAATATGGTACGGCTGGTTTGATTCGTTAGTCAAGCCAAAGAATTTGCTGAATTTATGGGCAAAAGTGGCTTGTTTAACATTTTGTACATGAAGAAGAAAAAAAAGTAAGGTTGAGGATCATTTTAAGGAAAAGGATAAGCCAAGCATAAGCCAAGTTTTCATCAGTATAGATTCATTAGATTCACTCTCTAACTGCCCCCCAGAAAAAGAAAAGAGAACAACCAATTTTTTGTTCATATACATTAAATCACTCATCTTATAAGGAAATTATGAAAGATTTCATTTCATGTTATAGAGAAAGACTTGACCCTTCATCCATGGGTGGCAATTTATATGATGAATCCATTATAATTTCACATCTTTAAGTCTGTAGTTGACAGTTTCCCCTGTGCATTCTAGCTTTCCTGTCCTGAGTAGATAAAACTCCTTATTTATGAGTACTGTGCTGTTGAGGGTCCAAGAAATAGATTAGAAGAACATTTTAGTCTTTGAATAGCATAATATTTCATTTTCCTCCCCCCAAAACCCAAGTAGAATCTGATGGTGTCTGTTTGCCAAATGTATATGAGATTTGCCATGTGCATGCAAGGTTTTTATTATTAAAAGTCTGAATATTGGTAAATAGTTAAAATTTATTATATTACTGCTACACAGTATTGTAGACATGACAGTCAAATTAAGATTAGTTTTAGACACTTTGCCCTCTATTTCCTAGTATTCAAATATACACATCCTTGTACATATTATATATTACCTAGGTATTAGATTAGGTATTTGATATCAGATTTTAGATAGATGAAAAATACTGAAAGAAACATTTTAGATTAGAAACATTTGATTACAGATGATTACATGCATGATGTAGTTTCACTTTTTTAATATCAGTAACTTAAAAAATTTATTAAAAGAAAAAAAAAAGTTTAATTAAAACTATCTTAATTTATATATGCCAAGGACTGTGCAAGATTTGCTTGGATTGATTTCAAGTATTTCTGAGCCAAAAAAGGATGATCAAAGTTTTAAGTCCATTTCCTACTCTACAGTTAAATAGCCAATGGATACAGATTTTGATGAAGTAACTAGTTTTAAAATCCTATGCTTTGTGAAAAGGTAAGAAGAATAAAAATACTTTTTTTTATTTTTATTGCATAGTTCTCATTTATTTATTTTAGTGGCATGCTGTACTACTAGGTCTGTGGTAGCAAGGTCTAGTCAAAGTAGGGTAGTTAGAAACTTTCACATAATTTGGTGGGAAAAGTGATTTGACGTAGTACAAGATTTGATTGAACTTGGTACTAATAGCACTGATGCATTCTTTAAAATCTACTCAGTTTATCCATGATTCTAGAAAATGTATTTCCAAGTCCTTTAAAGTAGATATAGCTTGCAAATTTAATCCCCCCAATTTAAATATTATATTATTAAACAATATACAGTCATGCCAAAATTTAGAATAAATACGGTTTTATTTATATGTATAATGCAAGATACCAATTTCATTGGTGTTGATTTAAAATCTGTTCCTTTAGTGGTCACTGAATATTAGAGTTTAATAATGGTTTTGTAAGGGCATTTTCAGCATCTAGGAGACACAATTTTGTTCTTATTAACTTACTGACAAAATCAGTGCTAATTGATCCTATGTGACTGACTCTAGGATACTATTATCCATAGAAACTGGCCAAAGCAGAAGACGCTTCTTTCCATTTGTCACCCATGTTATTCATTGCAACTCTATTTCTAAACTGTCTTAGTCCCTCAGGGAAATTTCATCACTTTCCATTGATATAACAATTGGTTTTTAGCTGACAGAAATTTGATGAGTCTCCTGCAGCAGATTCACTTAAACAACCTGTAAATAATGGGAATATACCAGTCAAAGTACTTGAGAGAATTTCTAAAGGACTTTAGCATTTACCTTTTATCTTACTGCAGAACATTAATTGATTTTGTTCATTTCATACATTTGAAAAACCAGTGACTCATATATAGAGCAGATGAGGGGACAGATGTGATAGGTCTTTATATGGAAATCACACCTCAGTGCCTAGTGATTAATGAACAGTTGTAGAGATTCTAAGTTTGTGATAACTTCTATTTAAAACTAACAATATTGATTTTATAAGTAAGGTTCACACCTTTCAACCAGACACCTGTTGAATTAAAGATTAGTCCTTGTACTCTAAACCACAGTCCAACATTCTTCAACATACTTCTTCCAGCTCTGCCATATTCAGTTGTTTTGTGCTGCAGGAATGGACTGACTTAAAAAAAATATATTAAGAATATTTGCCTACAATGAGATTTGCGTACAATGAGATTTGCCTGTTCATCTGCCAATACGAAACATTCTAATTTCTGGATATGATTAACACATTCTGTAGCTTATGAGATTTCTTAGAAGATTACTGTAGTAGTAGTCATCTCTCTGTTGAGATGAGATGCCTGAAAAGTCTAACTGAAATTACTAGTTCCTCTCCAGTTTGTTGATCATTAAACAGTATTTATCAAAATTCTATAATCAAAGGATAATAAAACTCTACATTTGTAAATACTTATGCAGAAACGTTACAAACTATAGTTTTAGGAACATCATAAAACCAGGCACATTAGCTGTTCAGTATGGACTCTCATTTATTTATACAAAACTCAACTCTGCCATGAAAGTACTTGTAGATCTTTGAGGATTAAAATGTTCCCAATATTATTCTACACATCTTAATTTCAGTTTCAAAACCAGGAAATTTGTATTCACTTATAAAGTAAATTTGTCACATGGAGGTCCTTGTGTGAAATGAAGACTTGAAATGCAGAAGAAACACTGGACCTTCACCTTCAAAGTGGAAGAAGTCGTGACATGAAGCCACTACTTAATGAACACCTCATTATGGAGTCCTCTGTCTTTTATAGAAGAGAGGCTTAGAATGGGCTGATTGTCTCTTTTGCTTCAGATTGTGAAGCAAAATTTTTTAGGTGTATCACTACCTCCCTTGTGATACCTTGTGCTTCGGAATGATTCCCAGATACCTTGCTATACATCAAGAGGCTTTCCTGGATACTGCTGGTTGCTTGATGATCCTTCTATCACCAATTCACAAAACAAGGCTATGTATTTTACATAGATGTATGTGTTGCTGCATGTTAGGTGAGCTAGCTAGAGGAGCTAAGCTACTCTCGTAGGGTCCCATTGTTAAAGATTATCATACCCACAGAAATAGAGTTAACTCCCAACATCAGGTAGGCAGATTAGACTCACCTCTAACAAACACCAAGGCAAAGTGGAAGCAAAAAGAATTGTTTATTTACTAAATTAAAAATAAATGAAAAAACAGTTTTATCAAGAGAAACACACACACACAAATAAATTAAAGAACTATTCATCAGACTTGTGCTTATAGTAAATTAAGTTAAAATAATTTAAATAAGTTTAGACATTTACCTAGGACATCATCAGTGAATAAGTGACTAGTTGCAACCAGCTATTTTGAGTATGTATTTACTGAATTAAAGAGATGGCATAGATTTTAGTTTTTAACTTAAACTGTCAGTGGTTTAGAAGTTTGTATGAAAACACAAAGTGTGTGTGTTTATGCTATTAAGCTTCATATGGAATCATAGCAAGTTTTGGGTTGGAAGGGGCCTTAAAGATCATCTTGTTCCAATCTCCCTATATACTCAAGAAATCATAGAATAATTTAGGTCAGAAAATACTTAGATATTGAATATGTCAAAAAATAAATACAATTCTTTTTGTCCAAGCAGGCTGTCTAGTGACCACTAGCAGCCACACAGACAGTAGGAAAATAGGGGAAAATCTTATTCTAAAATAATAACCAATATAAATATTTAGGACATGTTACCTGCTCAACAGCAACATATTACTTATTACATTTCAGTCTGACAAGTCTCATCTGCCTCCAGATTGGAATCTTTCTGCTTCTTTTTCTTCTGTATTTGTTCTGATTTGATCTGAAGGCAACCAAAAACAAAACTAAAACTAAATTCATAGTAGATCTTCATATTCTCTCAATGATCTCCAAGGTGCCTTGAGGCCTTGCTTCTGATTAAATTTTTCAGGTTCCCCAGGATCAATAACAGAATTGAATGCTAAAACATGACTGAATATGGCTTTCATTTCATTTTCTTCAAACAATACAGATACTTCTGATGAACTGGCCTCAGGAGATGTGGCTCACTACGTAGGTTTATATTTTCTGAATAGGAATTACTAAAGCGCAGTACTACCTGAGGAACTTCTATGATTAATTATTACTTCTTCACATGGAAAATTATGTCAGCTTTGAACACTTCATCCCAAACTAGACAAAGCAGAAGTACTTTCCAGCATTTTCCCACACCTCACAGTTTCAGAGTGCTAGTGTACTGGATTTATGGAATGCACTGAGCCTGTTACTGATCCAGGAATCATCTCACAGAATTGATTTTTTCATGGATGTGTATGTCTGAGACTAATCCAAAGTACTCAAGCCACTAAACTGATATTACCAAATGTGTTTATAATCCTGTGTTCCTCAACAAAGGACAGAGGGTTAATATTTTCAAAAACATCCACTGGTGCTCCAAAAGCAAATCACTGAAAGTCAAAACAAGTTTTCCTCTTATTCTTATCAAAGGTAGCAAATCCATGGGGAAAAAATCATAGATAAGAAATACAAGGAGCTTAATTCTGCAGT
Organism: Ceryle rudis; assembly: GCA_033439905.1. Taxonomy (NCBI): domain Eukaryota; kingdom Metazoa; phylum Chordata; class Aves; order Coraciiformes; family Cerylidae; genus Ceryle; species Ceryle rudis. The sequence goes on from JAAGNO010022375.1 coordinate 33,718, forward strand.
GCTGTCACTTCATTGGCTTTGGTGGAGAAGCTGTGTTCTACAGCAAGGTGAAGGACAATTACCTCTTATGACTATATAGCATTTAGCAGATGCATTGCTAATTTTTTCCCTAATTTTAGGGACAGAAATGATTATATAAAATATTCAAATATTATTTTGGATCCTTTAATATTATTTTTACTACTCAGTCATATGATATAGAGGAATTCTTTACATTTTTTCTTTATTGCCTAGCCTTACTAAGGGGTTCTGGGGAATAAACAGCACTGAAAACAGATGGCTGGATTTACAAAGCTTTACCTTATGCAGTGAAATGAGGCTCTGTGCAGATGGACCTGTAGATATCAGTGCCAGTATTGTACCTTATCCATATGGACTGCAAGATTTATGGCAGAAGTAATTATTTTGGATACAAACTAATGTCCTCCTGTTTGTATGCCTCTACTATTTCTACTTTCTGGTATTAGAGAAGAAGGAATAATGTAAAATAAATATTTAAGAATCTTTCCATGGTAAGTCACAAACAATACATTAACTAAAGTTTTAAGAACTTTTCAGAAAGGACCCTTTTTCTCATCATTATGTTTGAGCATGGCAACATAAAACACACAGGTGAGCATGTACTGTGGCAGCTCAGTGTTCTCGTATCAGAGGACTCAGGTTCCTGCAGACAGAGATTTATGTGAAGGAGTGCTTGGAGCTAACAGGCAAGAGGCAGTAAGTTGATGGCATTATCTAGGGGAGGAAAAAGTTGTCACAGCACCGTTAAGAACTGAAGTGTGTCTTCATCACCGGGCTGTCCTTCAGAACTTGGCATACTCACCAATATAGTGGGAATATCCTTAAATCACATTTATTACTAAATCCTGTGTCCTGCTATCAGCCAGCCTCAGGTCCTGCAGCATGTTAGATGGAGACCTGGTGTAAGAACCACAGGATGGGCTATTGTCACTACCCAGAGGAAAGACTTCTCCATGGGTTACCTTAAAGGCTGAGAAAAGAGTCGAGAGATGTCTGTTGAGAAGGAACGTGGAGGTACAAATACAAAGGCTAAACACAGTAATAGCAGGATAAGTTTCTAGCAAAGGCTTTTCTATGGCTTCCCACCACTATTTGTATATGGGAATATCCTTATTTCAGCCTCAGTGAGCACAAATTAAAAACAGACATGGAAAAATAAGTATGAAAATGTAATTACTTATATTCACAAACACAAAGGTAGAGGTCTCCATTCCTAGATATTGTTATGTTATGCTTTCAATATGAGTATGATTTAAAGTGTTGATGCTTTCATTTATAGATCTGTAAATAGACAGTACACATGATTTTCAGTTTCTGTTGTATCTGAGATACACAGAGTCATAAGTAAAGGAACTAATACCAAGTGAACTTTAAATCTTAAAAGCCCTTTGTCCTTTAAATTTTCTGTTGCTCTTCAGATATTCCAGTTTACCCTATTTTGTTCTTCCATTACCTCTATAAAGTTTTCATTGTCTGATTCCACACAATATTGAGATATTCTCTAATGCTAAATGTTTCAGGACCGTAATGCACCTTCAGGAACCAAAAGGTTTAACTAATTGCTATTTGTAAATTGTTTTGAGATCCTCTGATGAAGAGCACTAAAAAAAGAAAAAAAAAAGTCATTCTTATTGAGTTACTAAACAGCAATCTCTTGTAGTGTTTAACATCTCAATTTGCATAAGCCAGACCACATTTTTTATAAGCTTTGGGGTTTTATTTCTTTTGTCATCAGGAGTGACAAAAAAACCCATAAAAAACAGTAACAAAAGTACATACAAATAATCCCTGAATAACTTAAAGAAAAATAAATGGGAGAACAAAACAATATAGAACAACAGAAATTCTCCTACACAAAATCATATATGGAGTATTTCAGGCTAACTAAGCATGGCAACAAATGGTTAGTTTGGAATACTTACAGAGGGAAATATGTTTCATAGGCATTTGCTTCTGAAATTATAAAAAAAAGAAATACACTGCTGTATATAAAGATTTTCTCAAGGAAAAAAAATAGCTTTCTGCTGAGCTAATTTTGTCCTTGGCTACCACAGGCATAATTTGCTGAAGCTCAAAGGAAATTACAGCTACAAAGTTGTTCATGAAGTATAATGAATAAGAGCATAATGTAAAACAAGATACCTACACACAGCAAGCAACAGAACATTGCTCAGCTTAAAGCCGGATTCCACATTACATGCCTGATGGTTTACACAGAACCTTTTTGTGCAGTGTGCCTTCAGAGGCCCAAGACCTTCTTGTTAAACACATATTCAAATGACACTAAACACAATTCTCTTATGAAGTCATAAAGGAACAGAGTAAGCATGATATTAACCGATAAACATATGAAATATAATTAGTAATCTTAAAAGCAGAAGTACCACTGATCTGAAAATTACTTATCTACGTTTGAAGTATTTATCAACTTAGTAAACTACATCTAAGATGGACTGTTTTCAGTTTCTGTGTTACATTTTTAAGTTTCATTTCCATAGTTACACAGTAGCTATTGAAAAGTCTATCAGCCTGATTATGGAAGAAAGTCAGTTTCATAAAAAGCTACAGATGAATGATGTTATTCCTCAAAGCTATTATTCTTCAAAGTGTTGAAAATATCAATATAATTCCCTTTGCTCTAGCCAGTTTTTCTTCCAAAGATTAAAAATCAGCTCAATTTATGCAGAAGAGAAATAGGAAAATTTCATGGTCCTCATTTTGGCACAGTGAAGGCCCTGTAGCATTTCGGGTACATTACAATGTCTATTCAACTGCATCACATTTTGTGCTGTGCTTCAAGAAAAATAAAGTGCCCTCCAAGCCCTAAGGACAAAGCTATTTACAAACAACTAAAAGCCATTGTACTTTAGCACTGACGGCTAAACCAGCTCAAACAAATAGGGAGCAAATCTTCCACAGTGCTGTATAGTATTGTGAGGGAGAATAGCAAACAATGGATGGATCCTGACATAGGGATACATGAGTGATATCAGGAAATATATATTATAAAGAAAGCAGTGCCCTGTAAGACATGGGAAGAGGAATGTAGAGCAAGGAAAAAAAAAATGGAAAGCATAGTTTAAACTAATTGAACACTTGGTTCAGAGAATTTTGTAGCTTATTCCAGCTTCCACAAAACTAAGAGAGGTATACTGCCTGCTCTAGGTATATTGCAGTTTGTGGTAACCTACATTAGTAAGGTTACTAGCTTTGAGAAAAATAATATTCTAGTAAAGATGTGTCTGAAATTACTTTCTTGATATTTTGTACAGGCAAAGTGTTCTTTGGGAAATAACATGAGGAGACTTAGATAGCACTTGTTATACAGTATTAGCTTACTGTTATACATCTGATTTTCAATGAGATTTTGAAAATAATACTGCAGCAAAATAAGCAGCAGTAACCACTGTCATTTGGGTAGTGGTTTGTTCACAACTTGCAGTTAGGAGGCTGGAAATTGCAATACTTCAGATTGCTCATGCCTTCTTTTTTTAAAAGAAAAAAATATTAACAGAAGATGATGTTAAAAGCACTAATTTTAAAGAAGAGGATATATAAATCTGGGGGGTTTATGTGTGCATCTTTATTCTTCTCTGCATACTTGATTATTATTCATAGTTTTGTTCGTACAAATGCCTTCAACTATTCAAACAGCCTGCCTGACAAGGCAGTACAAGGTGTAGCTACTGTGAAACAACCAAATGGATCTTTTCTTAAGTATTTGATAAATGTTATGATCCTTTCTAACAATTCCTTTCCTAGTCTGGGTTAAAGTCTTTGTTTAGGTTATTAATTCCTTGTGAATGCTTGGATTGGGTTTAGGAAGATTTGTTTCTGATCAGTACTAGGGCAGTGTTTTAGCTATTCTTTGATGCATCAGTGTATAGATACCCAGGGTTTACCACTATTTGCCTTTTGCCTCACTGATTGATGACATCTCTCCAGTCGAGGACTGGATGGCTACAGACATTCCAACTATAACCTCAAGCATCTAACCACGGTGCTAAGTGTGGGAACAATACTCCAGGTTGCTTCTCTGTAGCCAAACTCATCTAGCAATCCCGGGTAGACCAATCTGAAACACAGCAATGTGGTCTAGCTTTCTCTCCACCACTCTTCAAGCCTACAGTTCAGTAGTAAGTAGCACATACCTTCTCAATCAGAAGACTCCCTGACCCTAGCAGACTATGCATCAGCCAGCTTTTTTAGTACTGCTCCACCAGGCTTTCCTTTAAAGGCAGGTCTTGCACTGGTTTCCGTAGAGCAAATCAGGTTGCACAAGAGCCCAGATGGATTTCCTCACTGCCAGTAGACCCTGCATTTGAGAGTGAGCCAGAAGCCTAGGCTGGCTGCACACAGTGAAAGAGCAATGGCATATGCTTAGAAATAAATATTTCAGCCTTGAGTCTTTTCACCAGCAAAGAACAGCTTTGGTCTGGCTAAAAGGTTTACCAAACTTGTGTTGACCTCACTGAACTGTTTCAGCAAAGCAAAACACCTGAAGTATTTATGAAAAAACATTTTGCTCTGACATTTAATTAACATTTAATTAATATTTCCATGGTTCAAAGTTTATTTCAAAGTTAATCAGAAATGTTTTGTCAAAGTTCAACAGGTAAGTTGTGCTATTCAGGATAGAAGATGTTTCAATTTGAAAAAAAAAATGTTTTCTTGATTAGGTGTTCCTACAAATATGTATATACAGTAGAGATGGTTGCAAAATAAAGGGAGTAGCCTCCAAAAATGACAATGTGAAACAAAAATTGTGAGCCATTAGGAAATGCAGTTCCAGCAGGCTGTATGCTCATGGCTGCAAGAATTTGCCAGCTTTGTGACATGCAATTCCTATCTGGATTACTTTTTCTGTAAGACACCACTGCCATATCATGGTGGATTGCAGTGATAGATCACACTATCACTAGATCATAGGTCCTAATCAGTCACTTCTCACACTTGCCTCTGAGTTAGTGCTCTGAAGCATCATTCCAGTCACAAATCTATAAGTTGATTTTTTTATTTTTTTGTTTCCCCTGGATAATGACGAGTAAATTCACACACAGTATTTCAAGAATTAAAAAATAAAAAAGACAAACTATTGTCAATCTAGGCTGATGAAGAAAGAAAGAAACAGAAAAGCTCACTTTTCTGATATGTAGAGGTGTTTAAAAAATGAGTGGATGTAGCACTTGAGGATACGGTCTGATGGACAGATAGAATTTAGGATGAAGGTTGGACTTGATGATCCTAGAGGTCCTTTCCAACCCTAATGATTCTATGATTCTATGAAAAGATGCCGAAATACTTTGTTTAAATAATTTTGAAATAAAACCTTTGTGCGTTTTTATTTATAATTAATCTAATTCTTAGAGTGCATTTTGTAAAAATAATTAAACTTTTTATA
>JAAGNO010022376.1:0-15864 GCA_033439905.1 Ceryle rudis
CTCGGCGCCGCAAAACACTTCCACTTTCTCTCGGGGTCCTTCTTTGCGGCACGGTGCGTCCAGCCCCGTCGTGTCGCGGCGTGCCACGCCGCCTCCGCCTGCTTTCCCCCGCACTCCTCCCTGCCTGCCTCTCGCAGACGCCTCCCCACGATGCCCAGCTGCCGGCCGCGCCGAGGCGGCCGGGAAGCGGCTCCCCCTCCACCGCCCCGCCCCACTACCTGCCGGGGAGCCCCGAGGGAGGCGGGGTCGGCCGGAGCAGGCACTTTGGCCTCATGCCCCCAGCCTCCACCCTAAGACCCCCGCCAAAGCCCTTCTTGTATCCTTCTCCGGCACCCACCCGCCGTGCTTGGGGTTCACCCGGCCCAGCGGGGCACTCCGCAAAGGGCTGCTGCGTTTTTTGGTTTTTGCGACCTTCGCTGCCCTCCCCCTTCCTTCGGTGAACTGTCCGAAGGAAGGGGTCGTGGAGGCTGTGTAGGTTGGAGTAGTCTAGATGTAGTTCAGCACAACAAAGACCCACTTGATTCCCTGGTGGCACACATTGCCCAACAAAAGGGAAACGCTGGGAATGTCATATTCATCACTCTGTGAGATGGAGACAAAAACAACACTTCTTATGAGGTTCGTAGTTATGAAATAAATGGCAGCTTGGATGCATCTATTTCTGTCCCAGTACCACAAGCAGCTTGCTCACGCCCTGCTGCTTTAGCGCTGTGTTTTCTGGCACTGTAGGCAGAAAACTTGCAAAAAAACATAAAAGGCAGCAAAGCTACAAGTCCTGATCACAGAGAAGACTTTTGCTGCCTTATTAAGTGGTGAGACTGTCTGTTAAAATATTTTGCTCACAGGTAAGAGCCCTTCTTACCTTTTAGCTAGAGTACATACCCATTTTTACACAACAGTGCATCTCTTTTCTGAGATTAACTAAAGAGTCTAAAAGACTACATATTAGATCACCCCTCACTCAGTCTTGAATGGTGCCTGCTTACCTGATGATGACACCTGGACCGACTCAGGGTTGATTGTAAGGGATATAAGCAGCTGTCCCTCACAGCTGTGATCCATATGTAAGTGGCCCACTTTTGTAATTCACTCAAGCTTTTCACAGAAACCCAAGCTGCCAGTCATGGACCTATCCACAACTAGCTTCACGTGAAGTTTTAGGTGCCCAGCACTCAAAGTCTGTGTATTTAATGTCCCTGGAGCCAGATTAAACATATGTAGGGGATGGGTGGGTGGGAGCAGAGCACAATTCCCTATCCCTGGAAGCTGAACCAATACACAGCAGGAGTGAAGGAAAGGAGAACCCAGTCTCTTTGTGATTGGAGTGCTCAGTTAGGAAATGTGCTTTCGGGATAGGTTTAACCCTGTACACTATACAGAGCAGAGTTTAGACCCTAAATCAGTTTCCTGCAGGTTAAATGCTTGACTGATGTCTTATGGCCACTTGACTTTTGATTCTGACTTCCCCCTGGCCTAACAACAATGGAGTGTACTATTTTCTTTTCCCTAAACCTCAGTGTCTCCCTGAAGCACTTTCTTGGAAAGTGGATTAAAACTCTCTGGGGCTGGGGAAGGCTTATAGCAGCTCTTTGCTTTTTGGCCAGTCATTTGCAATCATCAGTGGTTATGCAAAGAGCAGGTAACTTCCTCCTTGTGCTTTGTAAGCAACTTTCATGCATAAGATCTGTCATTTCATATTGATTTCCACTCAGTCCAGACAGACTGATGTCTCAGGTGGAAAGGATCTCCTAGAAGCTTTCTGTAGTGCCTATTCCTTTCCTTTAGCTTCTTACGTTACATAGACTTTTACACTAAAGTGACCTGCTCTGTTTAAGAGACTAGCAGCTAGGGACCTAGAGTGGAAGCGAAGCAATAGCTGTGTAAAGTACCTCAGTTAAGGCACACCATATATATATATCTTTACAATTCATTTTGGTTTTCAAAAACATGAAGCATGTTAATGGTATCCTATCTGACACAGACTATTACTTAAAAGCAGCCATTGCAAGTCAAATAGAAATTGTTGCCAGTATTCTTGCAAACGCTAACATCCGAAAGTTTATTTACAAGGGTAATTGTGTTGCAAGTCATTGAGGTCACTCGTGTCAGACAAAGCATAGACGAAAATCTCTGCAAGCTGGAAGACATTCTCACAAGTGAGAAAGCTGAAAAGTTACAAAATAACCAGAACTAAAGTTACAAAATAACCAGAACTACTTATTGTGAAATGAACAATCTTTTTTCTTTCTTTTTTTTTTTTTTTTTTTTCTCTTAGAAGAAGAGAAACAGGAGCACTGGTATGAAAAAGACCCTGAATTTTCATGCTTGCTGGCGCCTAGGTCTTCTAAACAAAGCACGGGAAGGTTTAAATGCCACACAGAAGGAGACTCCATCAGTAAATTGGGTTGTTGCTTTCCCTATGTAGTATTATCAATGCAGTTAAGGTGATTTTGGAGCTGTCTGTTGTCCTAAAGGTGGCAGTCCTGCTCCTAATGCTTCCTCTGTTGGAGTAAAAGTTAAAGAAAACTAAACATTTTTTCCTAACTAGTTTTGTTGTTTGAACAGGGTCTCTGAGAGTCATTGCTGGGTAGATGAGAAAGAAACAGAGTGCAGCTGTAATGCCATAGAGAGGAGACAGGCACTGCCCTAGGACTGCAGCAGGCAGCCACCAATTTGACATAACTGTTGCAAAATTCACCTTCATAGGAATAGCTCAGTAAGAGTGTACCTTAAATCCTCTCTTCCTTTGTAGACTATACTTTTTTGCATGGCATAAATAAACTGTTAGAGACAGAAAGAAAGATTCTGTTACTTCGTGGTTAGGAATCGCCATCAGGCAGCTCTCGCTTCTACTGCTTGCTTGAAGAATTGATCCTAGCTGTTGGAGCAAGGGATTAGTCAGGAAAGTCTCATGAGGAGAGGCTGAGAGAGCTGGGGTTGTTCAGTCTGGAGGAGACTCAGGGGGGACCTCATCACTCTCTACAACTACCTGAAGGGAAGTTGTACTCAGGTGGGCGTCGGGCTCTTCTCCCAGGCAGCTAGTGACAGGAGGAGAGGGCATGGCCTGAAACTGTGCCAGGGGAGGTTTAGGTTGGATATTAGGAAGCACTTCCTCATTCAAAGGTTTATTAGACACTGGAATGGACTGCCCAGGGAGGTGGTGGAGTCACCATCCCTGGAGGTGTTTAAGGAAAGACTGGATGTGGCACTTAGCGAGACCATCTAGAGAGACCTTACTGTGGCCTTTCAGTACTTAAAGGGGCCTGTCAGAAAGATGGGGACAGACTTTTTAGCAGGGCCTGTTGTGATAAGACAAGGGGTGATGTTTTTAAACAAAAAGAGGGAGATTTAGACTAGAGAGGACATTTTTTACACTGAGGGTTGTGAGACCCTGGCCCAGGCTGTCCAGAAAGGTGGTAGATGCCCCATCCCTGGAACTATTCCACGTGTGGTTGGTCAGGGCTCTGAGCAACCTGCTCTAGTTGTAGATATCCCTGCCTCCTGCAGGGAGGTTGGACTAGATGACCTTGAAAGGTCCCTTCCAACCCAAACCATTCTGTGATTCTGTGATTAAGCCAAGGTCTTCTTATTCCCCCAGTGTCTCCAATCATTCCTCCTGCACCAGATTCTTTAGCCCCAAACATCTGTGCTGGGGAGAAACACATGCCTAGCTCTCAACACGTTAGCACTGACAGCATATGCAGTGTACACCTGCATTACAGTGTAGTCTCAGCAGAAGTGTTGGGTTTCTGCTGGTTCCTTCACACAAGCTAGCTATGGTGTCTTTGCAGGACATAGCACTGTGCTGTGTAGGTATACCATCATCCAGCAGGCAGTCCATATTAAAATATCGTTCTAAAAGTTAACAAAATATTGAATTATTCCACTAAACTGGCAGTATTTCATTAAAATAGCAATATTGTTTCTGTTTTTAAAGCTGATTCTTCCTCTATTAGAAGACCTAAAAAGGCAGGTTAGCATTATATCAAATGCATATAAAGCTACCCAGTTTTTTAGTTTTCATTATTTTGATGACATAGAAACAAGTACAACTCAACTGTTACCAAAAAATTAGAAGGCACAAAAAAAAATTCTCAACCTTAGATATTTGAAGTTAGTAATGTTCACTGGAGAAATAATGTGGTGTGACTTTGGAACAAAAATAATATTAACTTCAGGTAAGACCTTTGCCTTAAAAGCTAAGATCACCCATTGGTGTTAACTGCATCAATTCAAACTTCAGTATGAGTAGAATGTCACTTAAGTATCATTTCCAATCTGTGTGCAGTCTACTAAGAATGCTATTTCAATTCATTCATTCATTCACTCTTTTATTGATAGTTATGAATCTAAATTGCTATCATATTTGTCACTAACCTGCAAACAAATCATTGCTCCTTGCTTCTTCCTCAGAGCATGTCATTATATATCAGTTCAGGGGATGAAATTCTGAATCAGGGGGAATTTGAAATAATGTGGAGTTGTTGTCTATTTGTAACCTACTGTTAGTGGGAAATTCTGGTGCAGGTCCACCAAGTATTTTTACAAGTCAAAGGTTAGAGAGCAGCCATAAGAAGACATGGAAATTCCCATGGTATGAGCTTTACTAAAATGCCAAGCATGCCACTGGAATAGCATGAATATTAACAGCATTCCTCTTTGCAGCTAAGAACTTTCTGTTTGATGAGAAAAGGAACTGAACCTCTGTGGTTGTTTTGAGGCTGTCCTCCTATGTTCAAGTGGATTGACTTTCACTTGTTCCCCTTTTTTTAACTGGGTAATATTTTCTCCAGATCAATTCAAACTAAAGATGATTCTAACCCTACACTTCCCTCGGGATATATTCAACTTGAGTATTTCTTTTAGTCTTAATGTTTCTCTTCAGAAATGTAATTTTGGACACGTACCTTGGAGAGATATGGGCATAACACTCTCTTCTTGTCCCACACAGCTACAACAAATGCTATGTAGATGTGTTGGGTGTTTTTTAATGGACTAGAAATCAGTGGAAGAAAAACTTCTGTAGTTTGACAGCTAAAGCTTAGGTAGGAGGTGTGAATCATTGCCTGAAAGCTGGGAGACACTTTATTCATGCAAATTGCATGGGGTGAAGTGAGGACAGTGAAAGGTTTCTAGACAGCCAGAGCTTGTGATCTCAGAAAGGAAAAGTGGGGAAGCTGGGTGAGAGAACATTTGATTCAAGGTAAGGGAAAGGGAATATTTTCAATCATAATTTTCTGACTATGAAAACATTCCTCTTTTTCTGCATAGACACAAATGGACAGAGTATGTCAAGAAATATATACTGTCAGATAAGTAAATCTACTGTGGCTATGGACATGGTAGGTCATGCAAAAATATGAAATAAGTGAAGAGAAGAAAGTGACCTAGAATATACAGATCAAAGGATTTCACTCTATTGCTTGATGTCAAATACCCACATTATTTTCAAAGGAGAGGTCATGCGGTATCACAGAAAATATCAGGCAAAGAGAAAAGGGAACAGGGAAAGAGAAAAGGGAATGGAGAGGAGATCTTTTCAGAATTGAAAACATCTTTACTCATACATAACCAATACACAACATCCTGACTTGCTTCTACTCTTTGCTGAAGTTTTCCGCCAAGGTTAATGAAACAATAAGAAAGTTAGTCAAGGAGAAAAATTTTGTATCCATTCAAGTGTGTATGAATTTCACAGTATTTTTGTGTCTGTCACTTCAAATTATACTCATCCTGTTTATTTGTAGGGGTTTTTTTCAGATAAGACAATGGTATGATCAGATTGCTTTCTTTCTCCAGATCTATTAGCAAAATTCATCAAAAAATGCTTGTTTTCCTTTTAAAATTTCTATATCCTAACATGGAGATTCATATATCATTTTCTATTCTGACAGCGAGCTAATTACAGTATGGGGTATATCATTTTAATACTGACATAAGCAAGGCAAACTGAAAAGAAAGTGTCAAAATTTATCTTGTGCCATATTCAAAGGCTGACTTTGAATCCACAGCGCAAAACCACACTACTTATCTACTATGGATTTTTTGTGTATCTACATCCACTCTGAAGAGTGGATCTCATGCTAAGCTTGGCTAAATTGACAAAACCATTGATTTCTATTTATGGATTTGCATTAATCATGGTCCGTGGTATTTTAACATGCCACATATCTTGACAATTAGTTTGGAGAAGTAGAAGATTGGAAATAGTGGAACAGCCACTAACTTTTGAATAGCACTGATCTGAATTTATGATTCCATAAGAGTCTATCACAACAGTAAAACTACTAGTTGTTGTGTTAATCAAGGACTGGGTTATCAAAAGCTTCAGCTGCTTGGTTAGAGATGTATTTTAAATACCGAATTAGATGCCATCAGCCTCTGCAGAGGGAATTATGTTACACTAGCTGAAGTAATCATTCAGAAAACTTAGATTCAGGTATTCTATAGACTTGTGCCCAAAATAATAATTTCATACAATTGCTCTGTAGACTTGTACCATTTTCATCCTTATAAGGGGCAGAAAATTGTTTGGTTTCAATGCTGGAAAACATTAGCTTCATGACTGTTGGAGCAATGTAAGGCAGAAGATATCTGAATTTAGGTTTAGTGACACTGAGGCTCCATTTATTTTAAATTCTTACTGAATCATTTTTAGAAACTGGTATTTTTAGAGGAACCCCTTATTCGCTGGAATCCAAACCCATTCCTTAATACTGCCAGTTCAAAACCACATTTTGTCAGGAAAGGGTTTCTCAAGAGAAGGGTGTGAAACAATGCAATCAGTGAACTGTAGTAAATAATAATGTGCACGTCCTTATCCTACCTGAGTTGCTAAATGGACAGTGTAGCTGGTTAAAATGAGAGGATCTATTCCTCACTACTCTAATGAGGATTAACCCCTAGCCTAAATAAGACAGACTCACAATCTGAATATGTTTTTCTGACACACCAAGCAAATGTCCTATATACTTCTTGTTCTCCAAGGGTCAGCCAGCTAATCATTTACTTCGCTGCTCCCACTCTTTCCAAAGGTTTTATTTATGTGCTGGTGAGAAAAAGGAATGTTTCTAGTGTCTCAAGGAGTCTGTAGGATGGACTTTTGATTTCCTAGGCCTCTCAGAAATGCTGAATCTTTAAAAACGGTTTCATGGTATTCCTTTTCTTATATCCTTTCATCAGGTTAATACAAGTTATAAATGCTTTCAGACAAAAAAAGTAATGATCCTAATTTATAGAAATCTACCTCTGATCTCTCTTGCCACAAAAGTTTCCATTTTATTACTAATAAATGTATTATTTTGCAATGAAAATACCATACTGTGTTACAAACATAAGCCCTAATCAAGCAGCTTACTCAGCAAAGGAATCTATCTAAAATCATCTGCTCTATCTGTGCTCTCCCGCTATATGACATGTGGCAGCACTCTGCAGGTCACATTGTTCAGATGTCTACATTGCTTAGTTTGAAGCTTTTTCTGGGCCATGCTGTTGGAAAACCATGAGGCAAATGTCAAAAATACATAACCCTTACAATGTTCTTATGTGGTCCAGGTGAACCACATCGCTGCTGTGCCCCAAGTACTCTAGCACAGACTCCTTAAAGCCACTTTCAATGACTATTCTAAGGTAGATATAGCTGAGTGGACCAGCTGGAGAAAACTGCATCAGGGTATATGAAACAAAACTCAAAGGAGAGAAAAATCATGGTAGTCTTGTCAAGAGATGTATGAGAAGTAGCTGTTAGGTATTTCAGAGGATCTAGACACCTTGTGCATGATCATAAGTAAAGGAGGAGAACAGAGGGGAGAAGGAGAAAGAAATGGAGAGTTTTATTCTTGAAGATATCTACAGAGAAGGTAATGATGACTATCGGTCTTTTATCTCTATGTAACCTTAGGCCTCATATCTCTATGTAGCCTATAAGGGTAGCCTTATCATGTTGGATGAACAGATGAGGACCTCATTATTCAGTGCCACAGCATCAACCCTGCCAACCCCTCCTTCCACAAACAACCCATGCCCTACAGAGTCACTCCTGAGCACAGTGCCTTCCATTGTCAGTGATATTCCTCCATCCCACAGGAAAATCAGCCTCACTGTCTCCACTGATTGTTGATCATTATCAGTTAAAGAAACTGACTAAACTTTGCCTCTAGTTTAAACAATAGTTCAATATCTGCTGGGTACTCACAGTTTGGTAGTAGGATGAAACTGGCTTTACAGGTGTGTCATGGAGCTACTGGAATAGAATAAATGGAATTAGTATATCCAGCTAAAAAAAATAATGCGACCTTCTGGGTCCAGTATTTTTGGGATGGGGCTGAAGGACTGGGAACGGAGGTGTTTCTTGCAGAAACTTCTTAGACTAACCTACTCATGCAATAGCATTAGGAAGGCATTTAGGTACATCTAGTCTAAACAGAGTGAGTGATTCTCTAATGCCAGTAATCATTTAGTCAAAAGAATCTCATCTGAAGTGTCAATTTTTGTTCAGGAAAAGAAAACTTTTTTTTTTTTTTTCTTTTTTTTTTAAGAGAAAGCTAACTCTATTTTTGTTCAAATATGAAAAATAAATTTGTCTTAATTTCTGATGAATACCGGGTTTTAACATTATTTGAAAGCTTCTTTCAAAATAAATGGTTTGTTACTCACTTTTACATTCATTAAGAAAAGACGAAACAAAGGTGAAATGCACATTTTCCTGGCAGGTTTTGATTCCTGAAATTCTCTGGCTATCACCAGCAAAACTGGTGTTTTACCTGCCATCTTAGGCAAGAGAATGCTTTTTCTTTCAATTTTTACATTAAGAATACCAATAGATCACATACTTGTTTGAATTAATATTTCAGCACAAAAAAAAATTTAAAAACAGGGAACCAGCAAATTCCTAGGACAAGTTAACCAAGCAGGCAAAATAAAACATAAGCTTTCCATTAGTTTTACTAGCTCTCTGATTTTGCAGACAGAAAAATAACCACTGTTCAAATGTCTTAGTAGTGAAATTAAAGCAGATTGATTTATTTATACTTTTATACATGTGCAAAATTCAGTACTTGTTTTTAAACCAAAGTACACAGCTAAAGATGGATGCTATAGTTCAGTGTAGCAGTGTTGAAGTTTAAATCAGCAAGTAAACATTCACTTGACTCATATAATTCAAATTAAATGATCTTAATTTGCAAATTCAGGAGTTATTTGAATTGACAAAATAAAAATTAATAAAAAAATATGAAGACTTGTCATTTTAGCTCAACAGACTAATAACTACCTTCATTATATGCAGGGACCAAGCAAACATTGATTTGACCTATAATATTCACTGCAGATTGCAACATCACAGTTCAGGCGGTGTTCAACTAAAAACTCTCTACCAGCAGGCCATAAATGCAGGATTTATACTGAGCGAGCTTGTCTTGTGCACCATTATCTCAATTTCCTTTAAAGAAAAGGTAGAAGCTTTAGGGACTCTTTCCAATCCCCTGCTTATTGTAATAGCCTTGACAAAATCACCTAGGAGCAGAGATCTATTTCACTCCCTCTTGCACAAGCAGACTTCAGGGTGTTCATCTGAGATTACACAGCACATATACAATAATATTAATGACTCTTCCTGTTCATTTCAGTGAGATGCTACATGCTCAATAAAGTGGGCCCATGTAAACCTCATAAGGTTCAATAAGGCCAAGTGCAAGGTCCTCCTCTTGGGCTGTGGCAACCATCTGTATCTATACAGGCTGGGGGATGAAGGGATTGACAGGAGCCCTGCGGAGAAGGACTTGAGGGTGCTGGTAGATGAAAAGCTGGACATGAGTTTGCAATGTGCACTCTCAGCCTTGAAAGAAAATTTTATTCTGGGCTGCATCAAAAGAAGCATGGCCAGCAGGTCAACGAGTTGATTCCACCCCTCTACTCTGCTCTGGTGAGACTCCACCTCGAGCACTGTGTCCAGCTCTGGAGTCCTCTGCTCAAGAGAGAAATGGGCCTGTTGAAGCAGTTCAAGAGGAGAGCCATAAAAATAATCAGAGGGCTGGAAAAACTCTTCTATGAAGAAAGGCTGAGAGACTTGGAGTTGTTCAGCTCGGAGAAGAGAAGTCTCTGGGGACACCTTACTCTGGCCTTTCAATACTTGAAGGTGGTTTATAAGAAAGATGGGACTATCCTTTTCTTTGGCTTGTTGTGACAGGACAAGGGTTGATGGTTTTACACTAAAAGAGGGGATATTTACACTAGGTATAAGGAAGAAATTTTTTATGCTGAGGGTATGGAACAGGTTGCCCAGAGAGAAGCCCCATGGTAGAAGCCCCATCACTGGAAATGTTCAAGGTCAGATTGGACAAGGCTGTGAGCAATCTGTTCTAGTTGAAGATGTCCCTCTTCACTGCAGGGGCTTTTAGACTAGGTGACCTTTAAAGGTTCCTTCTAACCCGACATATTATATGATTCTATAATTCTATTTCAAATACATGATGCCATCATTACTATTAAAAAGAAAAGTGCTGAGACATTAACTGGGTTATAGACAGTTATGCAGCTTGTTATGGTGCCTTGCTTTGGTTGTTGATGAGTTCTATTTAAGGAAGACCAGATGGACCTTTCCCTTACCTAAGAAGAACTGAGCATTAAGTAACCAGTGAAGCACGTGAGTCTCATCAGAGATAAATGACCAAGGGGAGCTCAGAAGTTATGTTCAAACTCTGTGATTCAGAAGTTAGCCCAAAGAGTATGGTGACATGCTGAATGTCTTCATTGTCCCCTGAAAGAAGGATTTATTATATACAGAATATAATTTGTGTGTGTAGCTTGGAGAATGCTACTTCCTTCCAAGTTAGCTTTTGAAGAACACTTCATGTGTTAATATGTTCTTGAGGTTTTTCTTCCAAAATAACTATAGATTTTTAAATTCTACAGCAAGAGATTCTTGGCATACTTGACCCTAGATGAAGAATCTGTGTTGGTGAGTTCTCCACTTCAGATGAAGGATGGAGCCTCAGAGCAGAAGTATATGGAATAAAATCAGAGAACAAAACAGGTGAAAGAGTCATGTTGCAACAGGTGAGAAACAAATATTTTAAATGGCAGACTATGCCATCCAGAAATCTCACATTTATTTCAGGAGGACTTTATCTGATCACAGGAAATTTGTTAGACCTGACGGTTGGTGTTCCAGGACTGACAGGTTTCTTAAAAAAAGATCAGACTGTGAAACAAGGAATGAAGAATAATAGAAGTTACTTCGCTACTTTGAAAAAAAACTGAGTCAGAAGTAGTCTGTGTTACTCTTTGCACTCCAATATAACACTCTACTCTTTTTAATACCAGCTTGCGCAAATGGCAGTAGGATTGAAACTAGTTATGATAAAGTAGAAAGATATTAGCTGAGTTAAAAAATGCATGGTAAATGACAAGTTCAGGTGTTTATATTTAGACACTTCTGTTGGTAAATAAACTAGAAAATAAATCTATGTGTTTAGGTAGGAATTTTAAAAGTCTCTGTCAAAAGTGTGGAGGAACTATGTCTTAGTGAACAGCCTTAATCCCTTTATCATTGTGATCTATTAGAATGAGCTGTGGAGTATCACAATCCCACAGTTTAGATGTGTCCTCAAGCATAAAGAGAAAACAAGGCTCTCATCTTTCAAGAGGACTAAGCTGTCTAGTTCTAATTTTACACAAAGGCCTAATTTAGAACACCTTGGTTTGTAGGCTGTGCCCATCAGTGACATCATATTATGCTGTCTGGATAGGATGGACTAAAATATCTGTTTCTTTTAAGTCTGGCTAGAGGTTAATAACAGGAAATTTAGCCATAAAGGTGAAATAACAGCAAATTTTATACAGACCTAAAGAGAAAAATGCAGCAAAATTTTTATATCTTCCAGAAAGGCTATGCTGGAGAGGTTTTCAACAAATCCAGTGGAACCAAACTCCCGCAGGTTCATTTCCATGTCTCCTCTTACAGTCATACAGCTGCACTCAGTGTGGCAAGGGAAGCTTGACTTTTCTTCTCTGCCCCTTCAAGCTTTGACACAGATGTTCACATTCTCCCTATATTTGTGTGTACATAGTAACGGAGAGGGAAAGGAAAAAGTTTCAGTATCAAGTGCTGTCTCCCTGTCTTTGACCTGGAACTGATTAAGAGTCCTTTGCCACCACACATGTCTCCCACTACTGTGCATGAAATATGAAGTTCATAGACAAAGGAATTCTGGAAGGTTTCTAGGTTATATGTAACTCCAGGTAAGATTTGCCTCCTTCTACAGTTTGATGTTGTTTCCACCTCAGTCAAAAGCAAACGCCCAGTTTTGTGCTATCACTTTAATAAGAGAATGTCTGTGGAATACGTACAATGAAAATCCTACTGAAACTTTGGATTCCTGAAATAGAACAGTTTATATTTTACAATGCTAATTATTAGTAATGATGAAGAATGAAGTGACTTTGGGTGAATACATATATAGAAAAAAAATGACTATATTATTTTTCCTTAAATAAGCTTACCTGTAATGCTGAGATATCAGAGGATGAGAAGGGAGTTACAGACAACTCATGCCTTTACTCTTGCTCCAAAGTTATGCTAGACAAATATGACATTCTAATCTTTTCCTTAGCTATCCTAAGGAAGCTAAATACATATATGTGTCTATATCAAGTATACGTACCTACACATCTCCAGGGACCTGGTGAGGTGAAATGGTTAAATCATGTTTAACCAGAATGTATACTTAGTGCTCTTTATCTCCCTGGAACTTGTTAGCACTTTGAGGACCAATTCACTGAGAATGAATAATACCATGAATGACATCAGCTTCCGCCAACATGCAAGAGGTTACTATGGTAATGGAGAAAGTTTTTCACAGTACAAAACAACTACCATACTTGATATATTAGCCAGCCAAAGAAAGCAGTCACATATAAACTACAGCATCTTTCTAATGAATAGCCATTTATGCAGCATGCATGTTAGCAATTCTGCTGAGTTCCTCTGAACATCAAACTGTTGGCAGTTATATTGAAAAACTTGGCAGATTTACAAAAGTGTTAACATTTTGTTTTTAGCAGCTTGTTTTTCTTTTTACTCTTGGAGCCCGTATCTTGAGCATATTCACAGAGTCTTTAGCCAATGCCAACCAGGAAGGTCTCTGATGTGAACTTAAATGTACTGTATACGCACACTGAGAAGGAAGAATGTCCAAGCCATGCAAATGACTCAAAATAGACTTTTTTATTATTATTATTTGAGGCAGAAGAACAGATGGCTTCTTTGTTAGGTGTGGCACTTTCTTTTTTTATTTACTCCCCACCGTTTCCATGAGCATTTAATCCACAAACCACTGCAGCATATTTACTGCAATACAAAAGCCAGAAAATTTTGAAACCTTCAAATCATATCAGTACATATTTATATTTATGTATATGGTTATTTTTTTTTACTGGATCAAAGCCAGAACCAAACCACATCAATATTGTCATGTGACCAAAAAAGAAAAAAATAAAAAAATAAAAAAATTCAAAGCAGAGAAAAGATATTATTACCTTGCTCCTTCCACTTCTCAAGAGTAAAACATTGACTTCTTATTTTAGATGTAGTCCTATCAACTTTCTTTTCTTCATTTCAGGGGCCTCTGAGAGATGGGGGAAAGAGGAAATCTGAGAGCAGTTACAGACCATTGATTCTAAGAGTCTGCTGGCAGATAACTGAAGATTGCTACTGGTGTAGATTATTGTAAACCTTGTGCCAGGACTCGGGTAACAGCTGAAGAGACCTTCTTCACAGTACTTCTATGCTTCTTCAACGCATTTTCTCTGAAGGGATGAAGGAGTGAATAAAAAGCAAAGAAATTTATTTAGAGTGAATTAACTTTCATGCAATGAAACATGCCTGAATTCCAGAAAAAGGGAGTAACTGATCTTGGATTCTGTCTTCTGCCACCTGTGTAGTACATATCGGCTGTAGATGCTGCCAAATACATACATTTTAAATGCTGCCAAAATTAAACTTCACTTCCCAAGTCTTTCTGTGTATGATCATCCCATCATTCAGCCTGACACAGTTTTCATAGGCACGAAAGGTTGTTCCAATTCCACATCTGCATTTCTCATCAACCTTTCATGTGAGATTTTAAAATGGTTTTTAAATATAAAACAGAATTGATCTGTTGATTTTTTTTGTATAAATTAAAGTCTTCCTAATGTCAGAATCAGAAGAATATTTCCTAATCTAAATTTTGAATCCTGTCAGCTCTGTATTCTCTGCTACGGAATATCTAGGGCACATTCTCTACTGGATATCTAAACTACAGAGACAATTTGTTTTGGTAGTGTTTTCACATTTTAGTTTCTTCTCTGTTGTCTCATTTGTTACAATGTTAGTTGATACGTTGATGTGAGGGATTTTTTTGTTTGTTTGTTTCAAATATTGGCAACAGTGTAAAGCAGAGGTGAAAAAAAAAAAAAGGCAAAACTTTTCCTTTTCTTGTTTGTTTCATTTTTGGTTTCAGTTTTAATTTATCCTTTCTAAAATATTTCAAACTTAACTGCCATTCTGTAAATGCAATGCTGTGGCAGTTCTAAGAACAGATAGTCAGTCTTTGGAAACGGAGGAACTAGCATCATGGTTTATGCATGCTGGCCTAAGACCTCCATCCTGACTAGCCTCAGTGGGATAACATGATGCTGGGGGTAGAAAACAGCCCATTTCCCAGGGCTGGAGTGGTCACTGTTATGTTGGTAGCATGCTTGCAGGCTAAGGCTACAAATTTTTGGGCACTGAAATAAAAATCATGGATGATCATTTGGAAAGTACTTTTCCATACAGCTCATGTGACTTACCTGTATTTTGAAAAATCTTTTTTTTTTTTTCTTTTTTCCCCAAACTTTTTGTGTTTCACAGGAGCAATACCAGTTTTCTGCTTTGTAGAAAGTTGTTTAATGCCCTTGTGTTAACACAGTCCCAAAAGTGGCAGTAGCTGTCACTGAAGAAGAAAAAAAAAAACAGCAAATGAGTGCTCTTTAAAGTGAGAGGACCTTACCTGCCCTTTTACAAAACAGAGCTTATTAGGTCTGGACTCTTAAAGGTTGTCAAAGTTTAGGGTCAGGACTATCCGTTAGACCTACAGCAGATGCTCTCTCTTAACCCCTCTACCCTCCCAAAGGGGAAGAGAAAGGAATAAGGGAGAGACGCATCGATTAGAAAAGAAAGCTAGAGCAGCTTTAATGAAAATAATAATAAAATAGGATATACACAAATATATACAAACCCAGTATTGAACCCATCTCCCCTGATGGCAATTACATCACTGTCACCACTGATGCTGTGGAGCAGGCAATGGGGAAGTCCCAGACTAGATTTGGCAGCAGATGGGAACTGGATTCAGGAACACACAGACTGGGATGAAAGGCAGAACAGACAGAGTCCTCTTTGGATGATGACCATTGAAGAAGACACTTGTTCCTTGTGATCCCTCAGCTTTATACTGAATATGACATATATGGGATGGAATACCTCATTGAACAGTTTAGGGTCACCTGCGCTGTCCAATCCTCCCTTCAGGTGCAGGCTTTTACATTCTGCACCCCCCGATATGGTACACAAGATCCAGCAGTGGCCTTGGTCTGCACACCAAGCCTTGGTAGTAACTCTAAACATTAAGCATTATCACTGCTAGAAGCAGACACTGTCTGTGAAAACTTGAAAAGTAAAATCACTTGTTGTAATGCATCTTGAGAAGAATGGACATGTGGTCCATCCAGACTCAGTATTGCCTTGACATATCTAGGCTTGCCTTAATATAATCAGGCCTGAGGGGCGAGCAGAGACATGTCAAGGCAGAGCAGGCTTGCAGGAACAGCAAGCTGAGGCCT
>JAAGNO010022377.1:0-31718 GCA_033439905.1 Ceryle rudis
CTTTTCTTTTCTTTTCTTTTCTTTTCTTTTCTTTTCTTTTCTTTTCTTTTCTTTTCTTCTTTTCTTTTCTTTTCTTTCTTCCCTCTCTTTCGTAAGTGCTTACAAATGCTAATACAGGACACGAAAATCAAAGAATGCCCAGCACACTTTCCCCCCAACACAATGTATGACTTTGTGGAAATCTGTGGAATTTCGGCTTTTGCTGTAACCAAGCGACATGGTTTACAGTTTGCTGGACGCAGAAAAATTCCCTTCATTAAAAGCCAAAATAGTTGTTGCATGGGAGGTTTCAGAAATGAAAAAAATGAAAGAACTTGCAAAACAAAACAAAACAAAACAAAATTACAAAGGCTTTAATAAAGAGGAAAACATTTAAAGAGGCAGCATGTGCTCCAACGCGGTAATAAAGTTGTTAATTCTAAATATCCCTTTAAGAAATCATAAAGCACAGCATTGCTCTGGAGTACAAGGTTTGTGGAGCTCCCTCATGGTCACTGTTCTGACAGGGGCTGTCGTGACACAAGTTTATTCCTGAGCTTTAGAGGCTGCCCATTCATGCAGGTATTGCCACACTTTTTAATGCTATGATTCTTTTCTATTTTTACTCTGAGTGCACTTCCTTGGATGTTGCTGTTGCATCTTAACGATGCGGTTGATCTTAAGTAAATACTTCATTTGGTTTAAGTTCATGGAAATAATG
This sequence comes from Ceryle rudis, assembly GCA_033439905.1. NCBI lineage: Eukaryota > Metazoa > Chordata > Aves > Coraciiformes > Cerylidae > Ceryle > Ceryle rudis. Next base: position 701 of record JAAGNO010022377.1, read on the forward strand.
CTCGCTGCTAAAAAGTAGAAGGGTTGACCCCATCAGTCTAGAATTACTTTGTTTAGAGCAAATCCCATATGTTTTGTCACCTCCCTTAGCTTAAGACTCGGCCCTCAACAGGTTTTCAGAACCAACAGGTGAGGAGACATTAAGACAATTTCAGAAGGTCCTGAATTAATACGAAACTGGGGGCAGGGGGGAATGGGCTGTGACTCAAGTTCTTTATAGCCTGAGGACAGTTTAGTCTTTCACGCCAGTAAAGCTCTCCTGCTGTTCCAGCAAAGGATGCGAGAGAAAAGAGAATTGCCCCAAGCCAGATGACAGCTCACCTAGGTGCGAAAATCTCTGACCTTCGCTAAACCTAAGTAAACTTAGATGATGTGCTTTTATTTCTTCTTGTGAGGTGCATATACGCTCTGTGTGTGTATGTGTGTGTGTGAGTGAGAGTGTGTGTGTCTTTCTGCTACCACACCTCAGGATGGAAAGGGAGACTGCTGCTGCTTTGTGGGTGATTGCAATCTAGTGCTACAGAGGTAAAAGATTCCTGGGTGAAGTTTTGTCTCAATGTCAAACAAGTTAATTTCTGTGTGGAGAAAGTTCAGTGGATCCGTTGTGGATGAAAGGGCCGTGTATCAAGCAAAGGCCAGCTGCTTATGGGTTTGGAAACTGACCTGCTCTACAGGGCCTGTGCTGGACACCTTGTCCTCCCCCAGAGTCCTTAGAACAGCATGATCCCTCCTCACTTCAAAATCTGAATTATTTGCTGTTAGCAGACACCAGTGGGTGAATTTGGGATTATTAACCCTCTGAATGTTAAGGCCAAGAGCGGTACTTCTGCCAGTGTATCTACCCAGCAGCTTCCCTCCTGCAGCAGAAGCATAGTCTAGTGGACATCAAGGACAGGTCTGCTCTGCCTTACTGCCACTGACAGCAACTGTCCCTGACCCAAAAAACCCACAGACTCCGAGGCCTTAATCCTGTGAATGTGAAAGCATGTTAAAACTTGAAGTTAGGGATGTGATGCCTTTAATATATACCTGTGCTACCTTCATCCCTTTGGGATGTATGGAAACGGGTCCTAAAATGCCCTGTTAGGCTCTGAGACCATATGTTTGCAAGATCAGGTCCCAAATGATTGCACAGAGTGTCCAGAACACCAAATTAAGTTGTGACAATATGACTGATTAATAAGAGATGCTTCTCTAAGTCCATTCTTAAACTTGTTACAGAATCAAATGGCACTCTTTGCATAAAGGCTTCAAACACACTTTTCTGAGAGGAAAAGAAACAAGTTTCCAGCTGAGATTGAAACTATGAGGTTTGGTTTTGCTTTCAAATGTTGTATATTCACACGGATGTGAGCTTGTGTATGTTCTCTCAATGAAACACTAGTCCTGATACTTCAAAGCCCTCCAATTGCTGAGTTGTTCATACCTGTGAAAAATCCAGAGGGATGAAAGCAAAGCAGAACTGCAGCGTTCTCACTTTGTACCTGGTATAGAAGACAAGTGGAAGCTGCTGACCTTTGGGGTCTTCATGCTGCAACACAGACAATTCCAGTTGAGAATTACAGTCATAGGAAACCCTGAAAGCAGCATATTCCCCTTGGGAGCCATGAAACTGTGTCTGCAAGGCTCTCCAATATATCATGGGCTTTCACACAGCGAAGGGGAGCTGTGTGTCTCCAGATCATCCCATAATTAATTCTTCTGAATCTTCCATATCATGCTATGCTCCGCTGCTGTGTGTTGCCTACGCCTGGTGTCACATGCTCTTTCACAGCAATAATTTAAATATTAAACCAGGTAAGATGTCTTCATTTTTGTATTGGCTCTGTTCCGCAAGAAGCATATGGGGATGTCACAGTTCGGAACGCTCTGCTTTCCAAATTCCTCTAGGCTTAAAGTATAAAAAAGAAGAAAGGATGCACAGAAGTCAGGCCCACACGCAGGTTCAAGCCCCGTATCATGTATTCTGAAAGAAAAAGGGGAAAGAAGAAGGAATCTGGAATATCTTTACAACCTTCATGGAAATTATTCTGCAAATACACTGGCACAGCAGTCATCTGCACTTGGCTCTGTGGCTGTATCTCTAAAGGGGTCTAGGTCCACAATTTAAAAATCAATGTACATATTTATTAACCCCAGTAAATAGATGTAAAATACCCTGAAAGTTATTGCTCTTGAGCTTTTCTGATGGAGGCAAATATTGTGCTGAGACCCTTTGATCTGGAAGGATGGGGAGTAGGCTGGAAGGGGCATGGAGAAGTATATTGTTAGGGAAAAATCCCTTTCACCATGTTTGCATACTATGAAGACATGGTAAAAAAGCAAACCCCTAGCCCAGCTCCCCCTTTGCCTACGCCTCTTTTAATTATGATGATTTTGGAAGACAACTACCCAGAGATCTGCAGAAGGGACTCGCCTGAGAAAGCTTTCTCACGTTCACGTCTGGCTGCCTCTCTGTGTGAGCAGGGGCAGTGGTCCCGGGAGAGGAGGCAGCCTGGAATGCAGCGTGGTGCTGGGGGCCCAAGCCCCAAACGGCCAGGGTCGCTGGGAGACCTTCACCATCCAGGCCTCTGCTGCCTGCATAACACACATACCCACACAGGAGCTGGCGAGTCATATGCACTTTTTTTTTTCTCTGTTTGCAGCTGGTCTATTTGATCTCTGTGTGCCTTGGCTGTTTGCTGTTGTGAGCTGCTTGCTATGATCAAAACCTTATTATCTCGAGTGATGTTGTAGTGCCGTATATTGGAAAAGGGCAGTGGAGTATAGCAGCAGGCAGCTACAATACTGGGAAGATAACAAAGGCACTAATAACCTCTCTCCAGTCTATTTGGATTGATTCATTGAAGGGACTGAACATCACTTTGCTTGCGATGGGTATGGCCATTTTCAACAGCTACTCCCTCTGCTGCTGGTGAGCTTGCACAGTCGTACATCTCTGTGTATCTTCATATAAAGCAGACATCAGAGAAGACACAGCTGTGTCCATCTCTGTGGCTCCTGTAGCCTTAGCAGCTTAGATGTTGCAGTTCACACTTCCAGCTTGTGACCATGCTGCTTGTATACACCCAGTGCTGCAGGGATGGGCACCAAGGAGCTCCAACTGGAAGATCAAGCCACAGACATTTGACTTTCTGTGAACTACGTTCAGTGTCTTAGAAGCCTTTTTCTTGGCTTCTGTGCTTGGTTTGTTTGCTTTATTGGTTTTGAGCTGTAAGGTTGCTGTTCCTGCAATGTCAGCTCAAAGGTGTGAGGTGGTGGTGGGGTGATAGCAACCCTCTGGGAGATCCAAGGCCAAGCAACCTGCTGTGGTCATGCAATCCATTTCCTTGTCCTGCTGGTTCTTGTCACTGACTGACATAAAAACAGGTGTCAGCTGAAGAAACACATCCAGACAATCTCTTATACCCTCTGCTTCTCACCCCATTTCTGCAGGCTGCAGTTTTGCTCTGTGTTTTAATTTCTTTGTTCATTCCTCGCAGTAAAAATTCCCAACCCTACTGTCACTACTGCTCCATCTTTCCAGCAGTTTTCTTTGCTCCATTGGCTTTTGCTCTGTTATCAGCTCTCTTTGCTGCACGTGCTTCCTGTGGTCCACTACCCTCTCTCTTTTCCCATAGTTGTTCTACTGTCTTCTCCATCCTCAGGACAAGACAACAGGCTTACAGAAACAAATGCCCTTCATGGAAGGCATGGTAAAGGATGACTGAACAACACCCTGACCTTAACTGCAGAGCTGAAGAATGTGTTCTACCTGGTGGATCTTCTTCAGTCACCTTTATGGTGCTGCTGCTTACTTGAATGTGTGAACTATGGCTGGCACGAAAATGAGCTCAGGGGAGCAATGCCATGAGAACCAGCTAAGGAAAGAATTCTTAGCAGACTTAAGTGGGATTTCTCTCTGACGCTGTGATAGTGTCAGTTCCTGAAGCCTGGGATGTTTTTCTGTGGGGCAGTGGGACAAGTGAAGAACATGGAGGATCTGAGGTCTCCTCAGATGTATCATTGGAGTTTATATTATTGAACAGCAGAACTCAGAGGGATGGGACAATGAAAATGTCCTAGGAAGTCATCAGTCAAGACAGAAAATTTCTGAGGGCAATCATGTCCTTGTCATAGCCTCACAGCCCTCATCTTCATGAGGCTTGAACCAAAGCTTGGAGGGGAAGTCTGCTAAGAATCTGGATGGAGAAATGTGGTTATTAATGTAGGACTTTTTTAGAAAACTCATTTTCCAGCCAGGCTCCTTCTTATGCTAAAACTCACATGCTTATACTTTCATATTCATTGCTGACATTTCTGCATATGCTATTTTGTTCTTCCTTGTCCTGTATTCTTTTTACCTATTGAAATTATAAACACTTTAAAACTAAAAATATACATTTTTTTCCTTTTGTCAGATTATGGCACACATACTTTTGCTGACATATTACTTGACACTCTGCCAGACAAAACTGGTAAAAGGAAACATAACAGAAAATGAGTTTTGAGAATCAGGGTAAGTGTTTGTTAAGCTTATTTTTATTATTATTATTGTGGGAAATAGTAGCTTAAGTTAACTTTTCTGTGTGAGAATGTTTTAGCTGACTTTGAATGTAGCAGAATCAGTTTACATGAGTCTGTTCAACATGTGGCCTCTCTTGTATGAATCATTTTTTACCAGTAGCTAACGTGAAGAAAACTGGCTGTTGTAAGCAAATGACGTGTATTGCTGAATTTTAAAACTTCCCAGCAAAGCATCATTTAAAACCTGTCAGAACGTATATGGACATAGCTTGTACAATTGATAACCTCTCCAAGCACGTAGGAGAGCAGCTTTTCCAGTTGACCTTTAGTGTCACAACCATGAAACAAACAAATATCTCCTTTCCTTATTTACCCTTGGACTTTCCATGGTGCTCATCATTGCAAGGTCTGACTCCTCTGAGGAGGTAGTGGCTGTATCCTCAGAATACCTCCATGAGCTGGATGTTGCTGTTGTCCTTCCCAGCCCATAGCTCGCTGTGGCAGATGAGGGGCGGCTATGTTGCCATCAGATGAAATGCCTTCATATACATCTTGGGTGGCAGAAAGGGAATTGAGCCCAGAGAGGCTGTGGAAGATCTGTGTGATCTGTTGGGGTTGATGAACTACTGTAGCAGAGGTTCTCAAAGCCTGGTCTAGGCAAGTTGCTTTCCCAGTGTGGCACAGCATGCAGAAAGCCTACAGTGTTGACTTTGACCCTGAAAGACAGGACAGCTGCATGGGTCCAGGAGGACCACAGCGCTCACTCACACCAGGAGAGAGTGATTCTGGACAAACTCTGCACCTTATCAGGTGCCTGGCTTGGGGGTCAGAACAGAGCTATCCTGAAACCTCTCCAAGTACTCTTCTTTGCAAATAGTCACCACTGGCATTGGCAACGGCAAAAACTGAATCTTGCACTCTGGTGTGTAAAAGCCCCTGCAAACAGTTATAAACCCCCCATTTAACAGCCAGCTCACTCAGACAAGTACCCAGTTTAGCACCACATTACTCCTGATGAAGTCAGCCAGAAACAACTGCATGGTTTGCAGGGTGAGTTTTTGAAAATTAAACTGCAAACCACAAAGTATACACAAATAACATCTCTAGAGCCTGAAGACCAACCTAGGACAGAGTTTACCCATCAAATTCTATGTTGCTTGAAGGTAGTAACAACAGTAATGCGTTAGGTAAAATGTAATCTCTTCCCCTTCAAGGTGTTTGGAAAGAAAAGCTAAGCCGCCGGATTTATAGGTAAGAAGCACATTGCAGAAGCATGTAAAATAGGTTATCTGTCAACAGACATGTCAGTCATCTGTCATCTGACATGTCTGGAAGATTCGTCGTAGGTTTGGCACATGTGCTGTTCACTCTCTTGATGCTGTTTAATAACAGACTTTACAGATTACAATGGAGCCAGTTGTCACGCCCAGTTTCGATCACATAAGATGTAAGTAAATAAGTTTTGGATGAATGATCCTTGCCCAGAAAAATCCCCGTGACACCAAGAACTGGTGACAATTGCTGCTACTTCTCTAAGAGTACATTTCTTGAAGGTCCTACAGATGCAAGGTCCTACATCCTGCAGATGCAAGAAGGAAGAGGACTGGACTCTAAATCAGTTTCTTCAATGAAGCCACACAATCTCCTTAGCACTCAGCAATGAACATTTGGCTATGATTTTTCTTCCACTTTAAAATATGTTTGTATTTGGACCAAGAGAATGTACAGTTTCCATATGACTGATGTGCTCTGTGGAAAGAGATCCCCAGAAAATTAGCTTAGATACTGACCTTGCTCAGGACTTACATAGAATGAGTTAAATGCAAACTTGAAATTACTATTTTAAAGATTGCCTTGAGAAGAAAAGTCTTAAACCAGGCAGACAACAGAATTAATACTTGGGTATTCTTTATAGTTTCTAAGGACTAACCCCTGATTCCGTCCATCAGTGGATTGGAAACCACATGGAAGTAAGCCAAGTCTCCTTCCTGAATATGTAAGTCCTGCAAATGTTGAGTGTAATTGTGTGGTAATCTAAAACCTGCTAGCTGGCACATGCAAGCAGAACATGTCCCACAGCTCCAAAATTTTCACTTTGCTATTACCCAACTGGAATAATGGGTAAAATATAGAATAGTCTAGGTTAGTGTCTTTCATACTTTCTCATTTCCATGCAATTTCCAGAGATAATGGGATAAAATGAAAGAAGCTGAGCCTACAGAAAGCCCAATCCCTACCAGAGATACTGTTTTTAAATTCAGAGCACACACATTCAGACTGATAATTTTGATATGAATCTCCATGTACAGTATTACTGATACTAATGGGAATGGAGGATGTAGAAGCAAGCTGCTGGAATCAGGACAGTGGGATGGGAATGATACATAATGAAGGGAAAACTCTCTGCCCAGGGAATTCAGACAGTGCTCTGGAGTCACTGCTATGCTATTTGCCACGTGCTATATACAGTCACAAAATATTCCACTCAGTCAGAGACATGGCCAGAAAAAGCCCTGCGAACCCCAAAGTCTTACAGTCTTATAATAACCACTGCAGCACACCCTCCACCACAAAAGGAACACAGCAGAACTTCTGGTGACCTGCATGGGATGAGCTGTATGCAACTTATTCCAGCATGGAAAGAACCAGGCAAAAATCAGAGGGGCCGGTTTCAGTACATCCATGGCCATTTAGCATTCCTCTGGAACTGCAAAGCAAACGTTTGGCTACCTTAATAAAACTTCATAATGCTGGAATGAGGTATTATAAGAATATCTGGAGTTTTCAAAATATCCATTTATTTCAGTAGACAGAAACTTAATTTGAGTACCAGTACTTGGGTGAAAAAGGATTCTGACATTAAAAAAAAAAAATCCTTTCAAAATTAATCTGTTATCTTCTCCCCCCTTCCTTCCACTTCTTATTTTATACATTTGTATTCCTGAGAGTTGTTAGGCAACATACTAGGAGGCTACTTGTCACTTGAAGTTCAAATGAGGATCTCAGTAAAAGAGAAAGCATTGCAGTCTTTATGAGAGGTTCTTGGATTGGAAGAGAAAGGAACATAATGATGCTACAATAGCCCTTAGTGTACAATGCCATTCTTGTTGTCTACAACACTTCACATATCATCATAATTCATAGTTATTACTATATATTTGAAAAAAAGAAACAAAATCAAAATCAGTCCAAGATGTCAGCTACAATCAAACCACAAAGAGGACAAAACAACCCACACAGTAAGTTGCTGACTGACTTGTCTTCCAAAATGCTCAGGCAGCTGCTAGCTTTCAATAGCGATTGTACCTGCTGTAATTACAAATTACTGCCGTCAGGTCGTTTTCATTTCGTCTTTCTTGGCCAACACCAGCAGAGCAACCTGGACAATGGTACCTATTCATATAGGGGTTTTAAGAAGAGTATGGGGTGGGTCACATCTCACCCCACACAAGAGGAACGATGCCAAAAGAAGGGGAGCTGAAGCTAGTGAAGAGATTATGCCAGGACTGCCAGCAGCTAGAACACAATGTCAAACCAGAGCCACCCTTGGAGAGATCAGACCAGTCCTGAAGGTCCTGCCAACCACCCAACATATTTGTGCCACCTCTACCTTATGCTAAGAAGGCAGATGGGAAGCCTGGCTCAGTAGCTTTATTTTTTGTGGAGTGCTGGACTGTGACCCCAGTAAAAATCCCACTGGCTGGGGATTGGAAAGTATCAGAGGGAGTGAGAGCCAGGGAGACCTCAAAGCTACCCTGTTTGTTTGCCTGGAAGTCCCCACTGAACTGCTGCCAAAATGACTTAAGAATGTTATTTTTGGTGGTAGTGACAGTGTTCAGTGTCAGTATTTGAATACAGGCTGCAGAGTTAACTCCCAAATACATCAGGTCATGATTTGATGATGTTGAGGTGGCTCCAGGAACTCTTCCCTTTCAGGGCTGCAGCAGTTTGTACCCAGTGCCCTACTGTGATACTACTCCTGCTCCTTCAGGGGCTTCAGCACTTCCATCGTTAACACTATACTAATTTATTACAAAGTTGCATATTACTATATATTATTTAAGCAACTGTGATGATTAGGGAAAAGATATTTCCCTTGGCTGCAGAGGGGAACGTACAGAATACCTTTGCTCATGGACTAAGCCCATACTGCTGGAGAAGCTGCAATACCTCAGCAGAGAGCTTATAAGAAATCAGCCAGACATGTTCCAGCAATTTGGAATCACCAAATACTAGCCAAATATATCTCGCTGTTGTTACAGTATAAATATAATTATTGCTATTATTAGTAGTAGCAATAGTAGTAGCAATATTACTGGTTATTATTAGTCATAATTTTTTTACTGTGGTAGCACTTAGGAATTCCCTTAGTAGCCCAGAGTGCCATTGCAATATGCTCTGTAACGCTGTTACTATGACAATTTTTCTCTGTTTGCCAGTGTGTTTTGGCTAAAGCCAGCTGTTGACTAGCTGCGCTCCAAGTTGCCGAGCAATAAATCCCAAACCAAATTCATGACCAGATTTCTGCTCCAAGTTTCAATCTTGTGACTTGCTGCGTAGGCTGCTTTGCAACTCCACCTGACTTCATCAAGTCACTCTGCAAACACACCGGGCTGTCACCGAAATAAGTGTTATCCTAAGTCAAACCACGGAAAATATGTGTTGCGTACTCCTTCATAAAGGTAAGCACAAGAGATGCTGCTGGTGGGACTGACAGAAAGTATTTGTGAAAGGCTCTAGGGAAACAAGGGAAGATGAGAATGATTTCTTTGCAATACAAGAGGAAAAGCTTTTAGAAGCATATTATATTAAGAAAAAGGCATTGAACTAAACAGAATGAGACAAACTCTGTGAAACATCAATGGTTTCTCAGAGGTGAGATTTCCCTGACAGACTGAAAGTCTTGAAACCCAAAAACTGGGTCTGGCTCTCAGCTTGATGCCGAGTGTACTAATGTTAATTCTCACAAGATGATAATAATTTGGCTTTTTTTCCTTCTTATGGCAACATGTGATAATTGATCACTGTGCACAGAAAATGAATTTCACTGTGGGGTTCACTCACAAATGATGTGCCTCTTAAAATTTTCATAGTCTTCTCAACAGAGATCCATGTCCTGCACCGAGCCAAAAGTGCATCAGAGATGTAGGGGGAGTACTCAGGTGCTCACAAAGACCCCAGAGATTCCACTGCCCCAGGACCTGAGGTGATACAAACCCTGTTGTATCACCAGATGGGGTGATAGAAACCCTGTTGTCACCAGGACTGCAAGCCATTAGCATCTGAGGGCTATTGGGTAAAGCCACGGTATGTGAACTAATGGTCCCAAACCATTACCTGCCAAAGTGAAATCCTTATCACAAAAGCACTATGGCTGTGATTTGCATCTCTCCAATGTGTGGGTTCAGTAACTTCTCCATCTGTCATTACCAACAATCTCTCTTTGTAATCTTCCCAGTACCTCTGTGTCACCAATATCCCCACTATAGGTGTTGTGTTTTCTAATGGTCCACTTAGCACATTCAGAAGTCTTCCATGCTCACACTCTTGTTTGATTATGTCTTTTAGGGTTAAGATCTGATCAGTGTATGTACACCCTCTTCTGAAGCTAAACTGACTTTCCTTAAGCCCACTATTCAGCTGCGCCTGCTTCCTTGTTCACAGGCACTCAAGCAAATGTATTCTCAAACACAGCAAACAGGCTAATGCCTCTTGAGTTTTATATTCCTTCCTGCCACCTCCATTTCTTTTTCTTCAGCTTGCTGTGATCACATCTGAATACCAGGGACAAGTCCTTCCACAAAGAGCACTGGAAATACCTGACACTGTCCCACGGGTGACACCTTTGTTGTCAGCGCAGCCGGGAGGATGCAATGGTTCTGGACATCTGTCCATGTGTCAGTCTGAGAGGGAGATCCAAGGACCAATGACATCTGTGAGGCTATTGCGTTTATCTTGATGGCTTTTGGTCTTAATCCTTGTGCTTGGCACCCATGTTGATTGATTATATTTTTATTTTCTTTTTACAGCTTCCCAGCATAGATTATACCAATGTTGCCTTCAACAGGTTTCCCCTCTCATTTCTAGCTTCTCAACTAAGTCCTGAGTTTTCCTGTCTCCCTCTTCAATAAGATCAGGTTTTGAGAGGAAAGCTGTTCCAATAAGTTTCTGACTGTTCACATGGTGCCGTGTGAGTTTGTGACCTCCCGAGTCTGTCACTCACCTTCCAAAGAACAGCTTAGAGACATCTCTGAAAGGATCTATTTAGAAATATTAGTGAATTAAAATTATACCTGGAACTTGGTGTTAGGTTCTAATTTAACGCATACTTCGCCTTTATTTAGGCTAATCACAAAAGTGATCTGTTTTTTCACACTAAATTTTTTGCACATTAAGGGGCCTTTTGACCTTGGTTAGAGTTTATCTGATTAAACACTGATTAAGGTGCACAACGATACAGGCAGGCAAAATACTGCATCTCAAAAGAAGATGAACATTCAGAGTTACCTGCTGTGAGCAAATGGAACTCGAGAGCCGTAGTTTCCTCCTCCGGGCAGCTTTGCAGTAGCCTTCTGAGAACTTTCTCCATCTCTGGCTAAAACTCTCAAAACTCACAGGTGTAGTGGCCAATCTCCAGAGAAAGGCTGAAATTAAGTTAGGTCTTCCTGAAACAAACGTCCAGTCACTTCTTGTCAAATATGCCAACGTTACTGGTGCTACAAGAAAAAGGTAAAACAAATCTTGTGTTATTAATTCTCTTACATTTCTGTGTTTTTCAAATGCTGCAAATGTCATTGTGCAAGGCATCATGCAGACATGGAGTGTTTGATCTGAACAGCTTGTTAGCTTGGCTAGCACTGATGTAAAATAGCCGTACTGCACACTTAAGACAAAGTAGTACTACTCATGATAAAAGTAAAACACCTTACAATGGAAAAAATCCAGAAGTGATTTATGCCCATCAAAACCCAGTCATGACATCACTCATGCCTCAGCATTTCAGTGATTACACATACAAGTCTGTATTTGATTAAATTAAATTTAAAAAGAGATAAGTTATTTCATTAATAAGTGTTTGATACCAAGCTTAATAAAAATATCTCGGGAGCATGAGGAAAAAAATCAGTGATGTTTTATTTCTGCTAGAAAGCGGTGTAACAATTAGGGCTTCCAGATCAAGTTCCAGGGAGACATCTTTCTTCCACTGCATTTTTCTCTGTTCCTTCTGTGCCAGCTCTTATAAAACAAGATACCATAGGATTTAATTCTAAAAATCTAATATTACTGCCTTGTGGTGAGCTGAATACTACAGATTCCTTCTTGATAATACTGTCTCATGGGATTCCTGTGCAGTAACAGAATCTCCTGGGATTCCTGCCTGGTAACCATATCTTGCTGGACTTTGGTAGTATTTCTCCCATTGGATAACCTCAGCCCCACCAAATAAGCAATCATAAACCCTATGCTCTCACTACTCTACATGACATTATTTTACTAATGTCAGATCCCACACTGTTGTCCCTACTAATTTGCATTAAGTTAGAATCCAGGCTCCAAGAGAAAAGAATATTGAGGTGTATTGTATTTGCTTGACAAGAATAACATGAAGAAATAGTTTTAAAGTAGCAATAATTGAAATATTTTATGGCTGGTTTATATATACTGTTACTCAACTCCTGCAGGACTTGCACCTAGTCTTTAACCGTACACAGACTAGGAAGATTTTTGTTGTTCTGTAAGTAAGATATTGCAACAATCCTTCCTCTTCATGTCAGTGAGAGAAATCAATGGCTAAATATTTTCAAAAGGGATAAACTGAACAATTCTTGAGAGAAGTTTTCAGTGAATGCCTCTTCTGCAATTATACATCAGCAATAAACCAACAGCCAGAAATCACCTTTATTCTGCTTGGGTTTATTGTACCCAAAAGGCTCACTGCAGCAGACACTGCACCCTTAAATACTGAAGGAAGCAATCCAGCCTCCCCATTCTTAGCCACTCTCTCTAGCCAGTTGTTTATAGTAGTGTCAGGGGTTGAAGTTATTCCCAAAAGCCCATGAACACACAGAATTTTGTTCATCCTGCTCAGTGTTTCCAGACACTTTTCTAGCTTCTCCCAGGATGTGGTTTCACCCAGGGAAACAGCAGTTAATCCACTTGCAGAGTAACTCTGGCATGAGAGGCTGGCCCTCATGGTTCCACATTTCACAGGGTTCAGACCCATCTCATCAACCTCTAAAGCTGAAAGGGATTCAGGGGAGGTCTGCTATGGCTCACTCTGGGAGATTTACAGGCTAAAAAGTTTTGGCTTGAGCTTTTCTTTGACTTTAGTGTTTCTAACAGCCCACTTTCGAGAATATGAGATCTTCACATGTGGGGGAATCACCTTCATGGAGGGATTGCTGCTGAGAGCCAGCCTTGCTCATGGGAGAAGGATTTCATAGCCTTGTTATATTACCATGATACATCTCTTGGAGAACCCAGCCCTAACAATATAGGTCAAATCAAACCATGATGGGCCCTGCATAAGAATTATTCAGTATGCTTTGTGTCACTAAGCTGTAGATATACCAACAAACATCAGAGCATTTTGGCTACTGACTTCTTGGTAGAGGGTGGCTTTAGCAGAGCTCTGACCAGCTGAAGCTCTGGCTCAGTAGGAGAAGGAAAGTTGGAAACCCAGACACTACTAGGGCTTGAACCACAACAAAGGCACCGAAAGAGACGTTAGAGATAAATCAGGTAAAGCAGGCAACATCTTCTACTAAAGCACCGTACCTCCTGCCGTGTGCTGAGAGAAAAAAAAAAAAGACATATGCCATTTTTTGTTTTTCACAGCTGTCTTTCAGTCCAAATATAACACTCAATTCCAGATCTTACAGCTGTTCTGAGCCCTTTTCTGAATCACACCATGCTTAAACACCAGCTTGTCTTTGGTCTTGATCAAGTCATCAAACCTCACAACTCCTGCAGATAACAAGTATCTGTGATAACAATCCCCCACTAGCTCATGTTAGTTTTTCAAATCAAATAAAGTTCTGCTATTATTTGTTATTTTGTTACTTATTTTTGTAACTAAGTTGAATAACAGAGTTATTCAAGCTTTAACTTGAATACAAGTTTTAACTCAGTTATTCAAGTTTGGGCTTTTTCATTATTAAGTTATAAGTGTTAAGTGTTGTTATTTTTTCCAATTAATAAAGTTTCTGAAACACTTTCTGAAGGTAAAAAAAAACCAAACCAAAACCAACCTGATACACTTGATACCAGATCTGCCAAGACACCTTTATCTCTAAGCCCTTGAATTGCCATGTTTAGCTGCCTGAAGTACCACTGCAATTAGCAGGTGGATAAGCCAGTGAAAGGCATTCAAGAGCTTCAGTGGTTTTGGTGCTGGCTGGCATTTTGGTACCCTCTGCAAAGACTAGAAGAGCTATATGCTCTGGCTATAGGGTGTGATAAACAGGAATGGTGTCAGATTAGGGTCTGCATCTCTGCTCTGTTCCCTTTTAGGCTACAACTTGATGCTTAGACAATGAATTGAGAAAATGGCATTGGAGACTTGTGGAAATATCCACAGGCAGCCTGGACAACGAAAACAGGAAAACCAAAACACTTCTTACCAGGGGGCTTTTGACAGCCTCTTAAGGGGGCATTCATGACTTTCTTGTGAGTCACCACCCCAAAAATACTGTAAGTGCTATTCGTTCAGCAGGGGTAGCAGTGCAAGCTGGAAACAATCTAGGGAACTCTCATCTTCAGGTCAGTGGGGGCTGGCAGCACAGTCGCTCTCTCCCCGGGAACGAAGGGCGAGACGAGAAAGAGCACGGCTTCAAAATTGCTCTCGTGCATGCTGGGGCTGGGGACTGGCACTGCAGAGAGAGAAGGGTTCATTTGCTGCCCAGAAGCAGAGCTCTGGATCCCCTTTACAGCTCTCGTGAGAACCTAGGTGATTTTTCTTTTGTGCTTGAGGGATGGTTATGGCTCGGAAAGGTTCACGTAAAACTGGAACAAAAAGAAAAGGTGCAGAACTTGAGGGGAGACGCATGAAAATTCCTGCCATCCAACACTGCCCCGTCTTCTGCTTGGAAGGGTCAGAGAGCAGCTTTGGTGTTTGTCCCGTTTATAGCCCCCAAGACCTTCTCAGGGCCTGAAGCCCTCCTGCTACAAAAATAGGGGAGAATCCATAAAAGAAGCAGCAACTCATATATAGCACAAATCTTTTCTTACAAGATGGGCAAGAAGCTAAAGGCCTTAATTAGAAGTTCACCGAGTTGTTAGCTGCAACATACAAAAAATAACCCAGAACATGGACTCCTGATTGAATACCAAGGCAGTAAATCAATGGAGGGTCTTTGCTACTGTTCATGAAATGCTCCAGCTGTGCTCCTAAGGATTATAATGTCAGCAGAACTCTTGATTTGAGTCGCAGCCTTGCCTTCACTCAGGGGCCATATATTAGTCTTGAAAAGCAGACAGAGTTTCATCACTCAAAGGAGAGAGGAGAGGCCAAAAAAAAAAAAAAAAAAAAAAAAGACAGAGAATTATTGAGCTGAAAATAAAATGGTGATGAAGGGACACTGCAATGCAGACAAATGGGTCACAAAGCAAATTTCAGCCCAAAACTCTAGAAATTTGAATGTTAAGATATTTCTTCATGTTTAGTATAAGCATCACAAGTCGGGTTTAATTTCTTGTAATATGTTTAGACAGTGTTTAGTCAACTGATTAAATGCTCAGCTGGTGTGACTCCTCACAGCTTCACCAAAGCCAGTACAGCGACACCAACCAACTTCAGCCAAGGATCTGGTCCTTACTCAAAGTACGATATATAAACATATATCGGTAACCCCAGGAAGCAAGACCTGCATCATTTTAGACACAGGTAAATTTGTCTGGAGGGCAAATATGTTTCTGAATATCACTTGTGGTTATGCTTCTGCTTTAGAGCCTGAACAAATCAACGAAGAGTAGACTGGATTCCATCTAGCTGGATTCCTGAAAGCTGTGTAAAAGGTGTAGTTGTGCCTTAGCAAAACACTTGAAGTTTCCCAGGAATCTGTTGACATTTAGCAGGTGCTCTCTTGCAGCAATTGTAATAAATCTTAACAACCCACATACAAGCAGGCAAAAAAAAAAAAGCGCTGAAGACTCTCCTAATGATGACCTTGAAGCTGTTGAAGAGGTCACAGTGCTAGTGTCATACTGCAGTAGTTTGCACGTGTTCTTACTTTTTTATTCCTATAGGAATCAGCTGCTGCCAAAGTACACATGATACAAACTAGAATCTTGATTATCCAAAGCTCAGTCATAGTCTCTGTTTCTTATAATACAGTTCTATCCCTGGTATTTATTGCTTACATTGAAAAGTATCTCAGTTATTCAAAACCTTGGTTACTCAAATTCAGTAACTAGACCCATTAAATCAAGTCACAATTAATTTAACTGGCCCCAAACAATTTCTCCCCCTCATAACTGAATGAAGCTATGCAGAAGTTTGCACAGAACTATTCAAAAAGGGAAAGACCTAGCTTTATTTTGAATGCTTTTGTTGAAAGCAAAAAAAAAAAAAGGAGCTTTGGGCAGGTTTATATCTTGTGGAAACAAGCAAACTGGCTATTCTTCCTCTCAGAGATATAGAATTATATGAAAACTCTGCTTTTCACTAGCACCAAGGTTAAACAGCAGCTCAAATACAATCAGGTTGGAGAGCTGAGCCAAGTGCCTGAAATACAATACTAGTTTCTACTGTGCTGACTCTTGCAAAGTCACGATACCCAGCGAGGATGAGGGTAGCCTGTTTCCTGGCTTGGCATTTTGTTTATTTTGCTCTCCCACCATCACACGTGAAGCCTGTGCAGAGCTGTGCCAGCTCGTGCTCCCTCTACCATCCAGAGCACCGCACTCAGGGCTCATGCCCACGGCTGCCACGGTGGGTGACTGATTGGTATCAGACTCTCCAATAGTTGCTGTGGATTAAGTCTCGTCTCCTTGTTTCCTTGCATAACATGAATTTCTCTTCTCATGGAGTCCTCACATACTAATGCATAGGTGCCACAAAAGTTAAATGCAGTTTTACAAGTGTTAAATGTATTACTGGTTTGCCAACACAAACAGTCTTGCCAAATAGAAAGTATGAGTTTGTTTCAGAAATAAGTGAACTTAAAAAAAACCCCAAACAAACACATCTGCAAGTAAGTGATGTCATTAAAATGTACGTTGTTTGTCTCAGATAAGGGCTTTATTCCTAGAAGTGTGTGCAGAATGAAAATCCACAGGCCTTCACCCAGCAGGGTTCTCCGGGGCAGTTAACTAAACATTGTGCTGCTTCTTCCTTCCTTCCCCTACTTCTTTTTTCCTTTTTCCTCTGTCAGGCTCATGGAGCGAGCGGCACCACAATAGCAGCCCAAGGGGTAAAAGTGTTTCTCTCTACATTTTAATCTGACCCTGTCTCCCTTCTGATTCTGCTTTATCAAGGTTGCACAGAAGAGAGGCAAAAGGCATCCTTCAGTCTTTCCACAGCTTTTTGACCAAATGCTTAATTATTTTATAATAAAAAAATAATTTCTTCCGTCATTTAATCATACATGTTCTTTGCATGGGCCATAACCTAGATTCACTACAAAATATATCAAGAAAGGAAGCTCTGCCTTTCTAATTCAGCTCCATAACTGGACTAGTTTCAATATTCAACCACCAGAACATTCCACTCATAGACTTTATAAACAGCATGATTTTATAAGGGTTTATGTATTTCATACCATAAATTCAGAGGTTTTCATCTCACAATGGGAAAGCTGTACAGAAATGTATCAGTGATGATAAGAGGTTTTTGGTTTAAATTTAAGTTCTCTGTGAAAAATAAGTTGAATGGAGTGTTTGGTTTGTGCCATGAGACTGTGTCATTGCAAAAATCATAAGGTTTTTTTTTTTTTAATATGGACTTTTAAATCAGAAAAGCTTCATTATATCTTTCTCTTGGCAGAGAAACCAAGATTTGTTAGAACTTCAAACAAACAAACAAACAAACAAACAAAACCTACAACAACAACAACAAAACCTACAAAAAACCCCAAAACTTGAACAACACAACGACAAAACAAAACCAAAACAGTACAATATTAAGTTTACATTAATTACATCGAAGTAGTCTTACCTTGCATTGAGCTATGAGGCAGGAGTCCATCCTCCTCATGCTTTAAGAAAAGGTATCAGAAAAGAGCAAGGTTGGGTTCCTTCCTCTTTTCCCTACAAGAGATATTCAACCTGCTATTAAACCTGATAAAATTTCATTTCCTTATTGTCCTGCCCCAAAATGTCCCTGCACAGTCACAAACCCCACTAGACACAAAACCTAGAGCCTGATCTCAAGCACTGAGGTAGCCACGTCTTTTATGAGGTTTAACAAGGAAGGAGTTGATTCCAGTCAGAGCTCTGATGGTCACCAGTTGCCTTCCTTGGGCACAGATGTAGGGAAGTAATGAACCTGTCCCCTGCTCAGGCTGTAGGAGATGTGTGCTGGAGCACCTGAGGCTTTCTTCTGGTTCTAGGGACTCTTTCTGAAGGGCAGTGGGGTTTCTTTGAGAGCATTCTTGGTTTGGATCACTAGGCTCCTTGTGTGCTTTCAGGCTTTCTAGGAGAATGCTGTTCTTACTTTACCTATAGAAATATTCTATCTACACAGAGAAAGGGGGGGGGGGGGGAAGTAAAGAGGGAATTGTCTTCTCTCAAAGTGTATCCAGAAGTATTGAACCAGAAGGAAGGGAAGTTGCACGGGAGAAGGCTTTGGCACAAGTTTTTACTAAAGCTGGGAAAATGCTTACAGAAGAAGACGGCAGAAAGAGGTGATCTAGAACAAGAGAGTGAATTTGACCCATGCAATGCAGAAATAGGGGGAACTTAACACTAGGTTGAGTTCTATAAGAAAAAGCAAAAATTATGTGGGATCACCCTGCTCCATTTAGATTAGGAAATTGAGGGGGTTTAAAAAAAGCTCTGAAGAGCTCTGTTTTACCATCTTGGTCATCTAGTGGGAAGATTTTAGAGAATCTCAATCTCCTGTAGCTGGTTTTGAATTAATTTGCAGAAAAACGCTAGAAATGCCCTGTGCTCTTCATTCAGAACTGGGGAAAAAAAGGGGTTAACCTGATCCTAAGGGTTTTCTTTCCATATGCACTACTGAATATGGCTAACAGACCCTCGGAGCAGAC
Source organism: Ceryle rudis (assembly GCA_033439905.1). NCBI lineage: Eukaryota > Metazoa > Chordata > Aves > Coraciiformes > Cerylidae > Ceryle > Ceryle rudis. The sequence continues at coordinate 19,416 of JAAGNO010022377.1, forward strand.
AGACTGTGGGACACAAATAAACCCAGTTTCTGTTGCTGTAGTTTTAGACCCATGTTGCCATGAAAAAATGTCTACGGATTTAAGAATAATTTTCAGTTGGTTTCACGGTCTGAGCAACGCATGCCTGTGAGACTCCAATGTCAGCAATGTAAAGCAAGCATGTACGATCATATTATAGCTATGCTGTGCCGAGTGGTGTGTGTCACCTATCTGCTAGTGCCACTGTCTCAGAGATTGCCAGCAGACTTCATCCAAAATAGTTCATTTTTTGGCTGCATGAAGTAACATTTGTGTGACTTTTCCTAGTAGGAATGTAAAAGAAAGTTGGAGCCTTGACCTGCAGTCAGTTTTTGGGGGGGAGCCTTATTTAATGACGTATCTAAAGACACTGAATTCTGGAGGTACTTTATGAATGAGAAAGACATTCCATTCAAAACCATCTTTTTTTGTGTGAGATCTTGTGATATTTTGACACTATCAGACCTAGTTTTGTTTGCTCCAGGACAAAAATTTGCACAATCAGATGCCAGAGGTATTCCCAAGTCAGCAGAACTGCACATGTCACTAGAGCTGGCTCCTACCAGTGCTCTGCAGCCAGCCCTGCTGTCCCCTGCTTTTTACTTACTTTTGCATTAGGATCAGGATGTCTCCAAATTCTCCTCACAGACAAATCACTGCTCTTCACATCCAGACATTTCAGGCTGCAGTAAAGATACTGCAGCACTCAGGATTGTCTCTGTAGGAAAGAAGAGCATTTTCTTTAATATGTAAAGTGAAGAGGTGCACCCTGGATTTCAGAAAGGCTTCTCTCCTGCTATGCAACGGTGGCATCTAAACTATTACAGAACTAAAACGGGTCAGTTCTCTTTAACCATCTAAATTTGGAGGTGGCCTGAGAATGCTAACAAAGGAGGACAGTTACCATCAACTGTTCTTTAATTATAGATCTGCTTGTTCACCTTCCCAAATCCTTCAAACCTTCCGAAAGGAAACAGGAGACATTTGAACTTGAGCGCTGCTACAAACTTCAAAGGACTATTAAAGATAGTTAATAAATAAATAAATTCAATACATTTTCTCCCTATGCAAAGTATTTCACCACTGAAAATCCAAGAAGGAAGAACACAGAATTTCTTTAACAGAAGGAAGCTGATACACAAACTAAAGAAATGCTACCTTATCCTAGCTCTTCAGTTTTGTTATATTCTTTAAGTCTCACAGGGGCACAAGTTTCCCAAATTTCCTAAGAGATTTATACATATTCTCGCTCTCTTTCTCCCTCTGCTCTGATAACTCACACCACTGAAATAAACCTTCCCAACATAAAGCTTATGGGTGGTGTTCTCATCCGAGGAACAGCACATCCAAAAAGCGAGGCACCTTTTGCTGACAGATAAATGACTATTTTATTCAGATGTGCCCCTGCCCTGTTTACTGCACACACTCACAAAAAGGCTCAAAGTACTGCAAAGTCTTGTTTAAGCTTTCAGTGTTGTAATGTCAGGTGGAAAACTTTTCAAGCCCACTGAGAGTAACAGAACAACTCCCATCACCTGTGGTGGGTACTGGACTGTGCTGGAGTCCAAACCAACACTTGCAGCTGAAAAGCTGATCTTCATTTCTTCCTTATACCTAGTCTGAAAAGGGGGGTTGACAAGACTGCCGGTGACCACGGCCATATCCCACGTTGTGACACAGATGGGTAATGAGTGCTCACATCCCAGAGTCAGGGAAACAAAGTGAAATACAGAGAGGGACCCTGTTTAACCCCAGCCCACCACACCAGCATGTAGAGCTGGGGCAAAGCCCAGGCTGCTCAGCTGTGTCCTGTGCTTGGGCCACTGTGGTAAAGCTTGAAGCCCAAACCCTAACATCAGCCTCTTGCCTGTAAAGTCTGATAGGCTTGTGAGGTTGCCAGTTGTATCAGGCATAGCTAAATGATTGATATCATGAAGAATTTTCTAACAAGATGCATTTGGATTGGTGGGAGTTCATATATTTCATCCCACCATACATTGTTTCACTTACTTGCTTCTTTGTTCATGTATTTTAGGGGTTAAAGATACTTCTTTGGTGACTAGCAGAAAAGATGCTGTATTTATTATCAATAAAAATAGTTTGCATTCCAAAAGGAGGAAAAGAAGAGCTGTCAGTAGGTCTTTCTGTGCACAGGTTATTGTTTTGATAAGACAGATGAGAGCAGCTCCTATCAAGATCTTTTTTGGCAGAGAGACGCACTGATCTCCCTGCAAACATTTGGATTTAGAAAACAATTCTGCACATAAACGTTCCTGACTGAATGCCTCTTTTTACAAGGTCTTCAGCACATTACTGCTAATTAAAATGGCATCACTTCAATTCTAGGAGTATAAAAATATGTATAATCTTGTTTGTTTCGTGCTCAAAGATGGAACTGTATTTGCTGTATGTATATGGCAGTAATTTCACGATGACTAAACTTAGAAAGGTTTGACTTAACTTAATACATTTTTGGAGATATATATTGTACACCCCTCTCTTTTAGTACTCTCCCTTAATTTTTGTGACCAGAAAAAAGATTCCTCATTTTTAATGCAACTGATTATATGTTTTCAGAGGAAAATTCCATGTAACTATGCAAACCATGTGCATATAAATAGGAAGAATCTTGTGCTTTCTATCAAATACAGGTAAGCACTGAGATTTAAGTTTTCATTGTCATCATTAACAGCTTTATTTTCTGAGGTTATTGTTTAGGTCTGAGAGGGAGATTTTTGCCATCAATGCACTAGTGGTGACAGGGTGATCAGGGGAAAGGTTTTTGCTGTAACTCAAAGAGACTTTTCAATGGCACAGTTTTGTCATGCTTCATATTGCCCTGCCTGGCTACAACTTTAAATACATTTACTTGTCTGCTCCTCTGAGCTCATATTTACTGATGAGGCTGTGAATCAATTATTTGATGACGAATATCGAGGTGTTATAACAGCTTTGTTCAGATTTTTTTTTTTCGGCCTGAACTGTTCTGGATGGGACTAAACCTTCTGAAAGCTGGGAGAGTAACAACATCCTTGTTTCAGACAATTATAAGAAACAGTTAAGCCTTGTTGACTGAATAGTTGGACTAATACCAAGCCCATTTCAAAACCAGGTCCATACAACCACTCAAAGTAAAGGCACATGTGGTCAAAAGGATTTCTTTGCCTATTGTTTTGCAGAGGGTTATACATCTGTGAAGAAAAGTAGAGAAGAAAGAGGAAATATCAGGAAGTAAATCCAAAAGTTCACAAAAGGACTCAAAACAGAAAGGGTTTGTGGCTAGGTACTGCTATTAAGAAGTGTGAACAAAAAATCCCTTCTACCATTATTTTATCCTTGTGGTGAGTGAGGAAAAGAGATTTTATATCTTATTTGTAATTAAATAAGATTGCCTTGAGAAATGTCACTAGTCTCTCTCCTAAAAGCTGAGGATATAAGTGTAAAGAAAGCAGTTTCCAAAGGCTCTGCAGAGGTGTTGCTGTGGATGTGCACTATGTGCTGATGCAGATGTAACCACAGAATGCTGATGATGACCCTTAAATGGGCTCTGAACTACACAAAAAAAAGAAAAAAAAAAAAAGAAAAAAATTGACCTGGTATATAACCAAAAAGCTGCAGCAGATGAGCTCTTTCCCAGGTCTGGCTTCCCTGAATGACTCTTTCTATGATCTTTGGTTTGTGAGGAATTTAAGGTTGCCAGTGAACTTCTGGAGTATGTGAAATTTGGAGAAACTCTACAATTAAAAATAGGTAAAGCCTACATCTTCCTTAAAACAAAACAACAGTAACACCAAAAATCTGTTAATAGCCTGTACAATGGAAAGTTATAAAATCACTCAAGCAACTTTTACAAGAGGAGACACATCTTGACTTCATAATTCTAAGGAGAAAGTAAGAAAGTAACAGTAACTCGAATCCACTGCCTCCTGAATGTTATCCTGTAGGGTTCTGGTCCAAATAAATAAAATGTGATATAGGATACAAAAGGGATAACTATCACGAATGGCATTTCAGCCTATCAGTACCTGGGAACTGTGGAATTCAAGGCTGTTAAAAGAATATTAAGTAATGAATGACTGTAATGAAAAGTATTTCAACAAGAACATTAATATTTCTTAAAAGATAAAAAAAAAAAAAAGAAGACAAATCCCAAAGCCATCGTCTTTGAATTGCTGTGATGAGACTGAGCAAAGAAATATTCTAAGAATGTCAGGAAAATTGTTTTAGGTTGATGTGAAAATCATCACATTGAGCAGCTTTTTCAGTGGCTCCTGACATGATACTGCCTGATGACTTCTGTGAAGATCCCATCGTTATTCTCTGTTATTTTGTAAAAGCAAGAAAATTTGGGAACATGGTTCATGATTTTCTGTCTCTTTTTTTTAAACCTAGGTCTATTCTGTGTGCACCACGCTGCATTTTTCATGTACATCTTTTAAGTGTCTTTTTACCTTATCTCAGTATAAAGGAAAGTGTCAAAGAATTTTGACTTTTTTAAACACAGTTTCCTTCTTTGTTAGAATATTACAGAAAAGAGATGAAGGTGGAAGGAATGGAGAATGTTTTTTGGTGTAAAGACACCTTTCTGGTTTTACCTTTATAGGGATGTAAGCAGTGCTGAATCTACAACTACTTAGTAAACTTTTTCTGCGGATTCATTTTACTTCTCTCTCTCGGAATTCAGCCCTTAACGATGGGAGATTATCTATACGTAGTTTTAACTGATCATACCATTATTCGGTAGGTAGTCCACCAGAAGAACTTTGTGTCAATATCACCAGGAATGGGATTTGTACCTGTTTCATATTTAGTGTCATATTTAACTTAAAAAATATTTTCTAAATTCAGATTGAATGTTTCTTTCAGTGCAGTCTCTCTTTTCTCCAGCTGTGCTTTATCAGGGCCTAATTCTAGGAAGGGAAGAGCACCAGGCCAAATCTCCCTGAAATGATTGTTGGTTTTGCTTGTCAAGCACATCTAAATCTTTGTACTACTCTATCACCTCTGCACGTCAAGAGGGCTTTTTAAATCTTAACCTCTTGTTCAAAATTAAACTCGTGATGTGGACTCCCCTCAACTTTGTAAAAATTAACTTCCAGAATCAGAGTAGAAAAATGTATAGATAGATTTTGTTGTTTGGGGGGGGGGGGTTATATATATGGATTGAACCAAAACTCAAGATCAACCATTTGGATTTGCAGCTTTCAGTTTAGGACTACCTTGGGAAAATAACAAACATTTGAAAAGAAAGGAAAATCAGAACATCACAGTCAGCTTAAATAAGCAAGTCACTATATATTTTGTATGCCCAATGTGACTGTTATTTTCTCCCCCAAAATAGTTAAACCATACTTAACCTAGAACTAGGACTTCTGTAAAAAACTTAGCTAAACAAAAGTACCTGATAAAGATTCTCATCCCCAGTACTGAATTTTCCTGTATTGCAAGTTCAGACCACACCACAAACTCAGCTGTCATATCATATTTGGGTCCTGTTTTAGGAGAGGATTCATCAATTGCTAAACAGGTAGATGTTGCTAAAGCTTGGCCACTGCAAATGTCACTTTACCAACATTAATTTATTTGAATGACAAGGTCAAGTGTCTTGGGGTCTTGATTAAATTCAAGAATAACCTAGTAACGCATAGATCTGTTGAAATGTTTAAAGTAACTTACATTTTTTTTCTTTTCTTGGACAGTCTTGAAAAAGTCCAATTGATACTGGCTGATTATAAAATAAATATGTGTGAGTTAAAAAATAAACCGGTTTTCTAACTCCTGTATTGCATAAAAATAGGAATGTAACCTTTTATGAGGAACTGCCAAAAGAGCTGTGAAAGTGCTCCACCTTCTCTGTGGACACAAACTGATAAGTCTAAAATATTCACATGCTCTCAGAGGACAGGATCATGGAGGTAATACCCTACAGCAAGATAAAATAAAAATACTAGTAAGGGAAAAGTTTTTTTGTTGTTGTTTTTGGTTGGGTTTTTTTAGAAAAGAAAATGTGAAAGACATTGACAAAATTATTACATCCAACTAATTTACATTTGAATGTGCCTTAGTTTATCTCACATCTCTTTTACCACAGATAATAGTTCTACAATAGCTAAAAGTAAGTGATGTGACTTTCAGTTATATTATACAGTGTATAAAAATGTCCGTGTTAATGCCTGTCATACAATCACAGCTGTTAGTTTTTTTAGTAGTATTTTGAAGATTTTCAGTCACTTCCAGCCCCCATCCAAGTCTCCCCACCCCCATCAGCGTCCTCTCCTCCTTCGCTGGTTCTTGCTTGGGGGCTTCAGGAGACTCTCTCGATATTTCACGTTTGTGTGGAACAGTCGGACCATTTCATGGTCTTTGTTATCCAATACTCTGGGCAGAAAGAGAGATGATTTCTGTGTCCTGCGAGTTTTAAAGCCCCTTCTGGGTCGTCCTTTCCCATTTATTGAGACATACCAGAGTCTTTCTGCACTGGCTTTGCGCTTGGTGCCGGCTCTGTTGGGTACAGTCCGGTAGAGACGGGACGCATAGGTGTTATAACCCAGTTCATGGATCCTCTCCACAAACTCACACTCTGCGTTATAATTTTCCTGTTAAAGCAAACATGACAAGGTTTAAGAAAAACTATATGGCTAATAGCTCTCTTCTACCGCAATCAGACTCGAGTAAAGTCTTAAGCAAGACTCCACTCAGTTTTAGGATAAGAGCAGCAACATGTGTGCTAAGAAAAACTCAGACCAGTGCTACGAAAGGCGAGTAAAAGAGAAGATCTGAGCCTGAACTGCTGTGCAACAGGGTGCTCCCTGTCAGCAGTGCGAGTGGAGTCTGTGGAAAAGAGACAGAGCAAAAAACAGTCTGAAAACAAGCAAACAAAAAGGCACGCGGATAGGAATGAATAGCTCTGCTGATTGTTTTGCTATAAATTTCTTTTTTTTTTTTTTGTCATAACAGATGTAAATATGCCTGTGAACTGGATGGATGATTTAATTGCTTCCTATTAACTTTTGGCATCTATTAAAAAGGTAAAATCCTACAGCTTAATGTAAAATGTGGCTCTTTAATCGGTATATTACACTTGCAGTCTATTACATCCAGTTTGTTATGGATATTTGAGCAGTAAACTATATCTTTATGAACCTTCTTTGTTTACTTCAGCACAACAAAATGAAAGTACACCCTGCCCAAAATGGTCTCCAAAATGTTAAGCTGCTCCTTTGTCACAAACTGGAAGAGAGAATACACACCCATTCTGGGTGCTCACATTTTACGTGATCTGTCAAAATCTGCTCCTTTTCATCTGGCCCTCAGCTGAGAGAAAACTGCAAAAGCCAGCCACGAGGAACTCCTCCCTCCTCGCTGGGAGCAATAGAAAGAGTGCAAATAAAGGACCTCCCACGCTGTACATCTTTTCTTAACTACAAAATCATCATTGCTGTACCTGGCTGATTAAGACTTCAGCATCTAACATGCGTAAGGCAGAGGGGAACTGCTACTATGGTCTTCACAGAGGTTTTTTATTTCACATCACCTCTCTGGAGGACACAGAAGGGGCACAGGTAGCCAGGCTGGGGCCAGAAAAGCCATAGGCTCCATTAACAACATGTCCTTAATGCTGTTCACTCACCAGAAATGCTGATAGGCATTTAACAAGATTTTAAAAGACTCCACATGTCTCAGCTTCACAGCTGTAAAACGGAAGTGCCCTTCCTTGCAAAGACAAGGTTTTCATATGCTGTGGTGCTGGAGCCCACGCAGCTACCATATGTAAGTAGATTTGTCCTGCTGTCTGCCTCAGTTCTGGTTGTAGAGGGTTTATCACAGAGGATAAACCCAGAGGATTATCCCAATCTGCTAAGGACACAAAGGAATTCTGCAGACTCAACAAACTCATTTTATTGACACGGGGAAATTGGTGAACCAAGGGATAACAGAGTTATTCCGATACTATTTCATAAAATGCTCCCTGTATAATTATCCCAAAAAAAAAGTCAGTCTTGTTTGAAACAGGGGCCTTGCACAGGTTCTTGGAACAGTAACATCAGTAAAGTAGCAGGACAGTTTTTTCTAGGCAAGCAAAGCCAGGTGGTTTCTCTGAGCTGAGCCCTCATTCCTTGCTACTTCTGTAAAAAGAGCTGGAAGTGGAACAGCTTTTCCTGGACTGTCCCTCCAGCTCTGAAGCACAAGTCTGAAACAGCCTCTCTCAGACTTGAGCTGGAACATTAATAGTTATCTCTTCTAGTTGTACAGAAACCTTTCATGGCTGATATTCCTTGGCACGTGACAGTTGAACAACCTCTAGGATGGGCTGATGCTACTCACACTAGAAAGGGATGTCCAGGAGAAAGGGACTCTCTGGGGTCTCCTGCTCTAGGCTTCTCTCTAGAAGAGGAGCTATGTGTTCATAACTTGTTTTGTTTTATTTTAATTCAGTTTAATTGATCTGGAGGAAAGAAAAATAGACCTATTTTGAACAAGAAAGAGAGAGATGAGAAAGAACTTGGAAATTCATTCTTCCCGTTAATTTCTGTGGGGCGTACACTGGTTCTGAGCTGATGGAGGAGCTCTATTGAAAAAGATGCCCATGTAAATCAGAATATTAACTAGAAGTGTAGAAGTGGCCAGCCTTAGTTCTGGCACAACAGGGCTAGAAATGTCCTCATTCCACTTCAGCTGCACTTTCCTCTGCCAAAGCTGTGATCTGCTGCTCTGCACCAGCACAGAACCATCATCTTTGCACACAGGCCCTTTAATCAGTGTGCATCACATGAGACACATTACAGAAGCTGGGTCGTAAACACTATCAGAGCACCCTTGAAAAGGTGGAGTAAAATACATTAAACCAGGGAGACAACTGAGTTGATTGTGTCACCTAAGTTGCATTCCCGTGGAAAAAAACCTCACATCCCTCGAGGATACAATTGTGCTGTTCAAATCAACAGAATTACGTATAATGACTCCTTGGAGGAAGCAGATTTCATGTAGCCTTTCTTTACCCTCTTCAAATCTGTTTCCATACCACAGGATTCATGGAGAAACTGCCCAGTATGGCTGTTATGCAGTAGGAGATCACAAGATTGCTAGGGATGTAATCAAAGACAACGGAAGAAATTCAAGTAGGTAGATAATGTGTATAGTGTACAGACCTCAGCGTGTGCCTGAATGTGGAGAAGTCTAAGCTGAAGTATTTTATTCACTGAGGGGAAATACTGTCTAGGCTGAAAAAGCAAGACTCCCACTAATATCAGTGGAGCCCGGATTTTACCTCAAAGATCAGGACAAAAAACGAGGTGAAAGGAGTGGAATAAGGTGTTTATTGTCGCTCTTATCTTGCACCTACTCATACTTCCTTTCCTTGCCTTTTAGTACCTGTAAATTCTTCCACTGAGCAAGCAAATGCTCTGTGCAAAGAAACTCCCATCAGTAGGCTGCTTTCCTGCTATAAAGATGCTCAATTACTTCTAGATATTCCTCATCTGACATATATATCCTCTGCCAGTGTCCAAGATACAGACCAAATATAAATATGGATAACTTTCAATAAAGACAGACACTCTGCACTGCAAAAAATGGCTCCTGAGGTCTTTACCAGTGCACCCAATTGCCTAGAACTTTGGCCGTGTGAAATACCTTTGCCGAATACATTCTTCTGCCTTTGTACAGGCAATGAGAAAGTAAAACCACGGTTTCTTTCCACTTTTAAAAATACGAGTGGTTGCCTGTAATAATTCCAGACAGAAATCCATTGTAACGTTACTCTTTCCTCTCTAAATGTTTATTTGTAAGATGTGAGTGCTCCCCTGCTGGACCTGTTGTCCCCATAGGAAATGTCAGGGATATGCCCATCTTAAGTAAAACTTACCGATGCATAGAGTCTGCCCCTTTTGTTCATGGCCAGGTATCTGCCAGAGAACAAGCCTTTGATGGCAACGATTCCAACATCAACAGCAGTTATTTCAAGAATACCTGGAAACAGAAACAATGATGAGATATGTCACTGCTCCCCATCACGTGTAAGTTTTTGAGGTACATTTGAATGACTGCTTACCTGCAGAGTACGATTTTACAGCTATGCCTAGCTTACACCAAGATCATAGTGTGATCACGTGAATGAGACAAGATGTTTATTTGAAAGAATATAAAATGACAACGATGTAGGAATTGTTTGAGACAAGCTTGACAATAAATCCCTAGATGTCTGATTGAGATTGAACTCTTTTAAAAATAAAAAAGATCTGACACTGAACTAGAGGTTCACTTAATCCTATATGTATATAAAAAAGTTTAAATCCTCTTTAATGCTTAGGAACACAAGAGCTCTTGACTTATTGAAACCAGTCACAAAGCTGTCCATTTCAGGACAAAGCCCTTGCTGAGGTCTCCGGAGGGTAAAACAGAGTGAGTCGGCTGCATTTTAGAGCCATGTATATAATCTTGAAAGGAACTTGTCATTTAAGAGGTCAGTGTAGCTCTCCAGACAAGGACAATATGACTGTCTGAGCCAAATTAAAAGGGAGGAGATTTTCAGGCCATCAAAGATGGGGGTCTCAAACACAAGAAGAGTGTCACAGGCAAGACCTGTACAGTATCTGCCAAAATGTTTATGTCCAGCCAAATGTGCCATGACGCTGATGGAGGTACAAATGGCTCAGTAGATGTTGTGTTTCATGTGCAGGGCTCTCTAGCTGGCTGACTCAAACTCTGCTCTCAGGTCTCCAGCTGTGGCCCGATGGCTCAGTACTTTCTATGAGCATTTGGAGGTGATCCTTGGACCCAAACCCATTGCTGCCTTTCAGCAATGATAAAGCAGAACCAGGGCCCTGTCCCCTTTACGGATCTGGATTGCTGGCCTGACCGTGTCTGGGAGAGTTGCAATGGCTTTTGTACAGCTGTTTTGAATCAGGCACCGGTTCGCTGCTGAAGGATGCCTCCTCCAGGCTTTGATAGCGAGGGGGTTTTCCTCTAGGAAATAGTGGTTTTCCTTTATGGACTTCAGACAGATCCCTGAGGTCTCCCTATCTCTGTGTGCCATCACCAGCCGGGATTTACGCTTCCTGGGGTGGCGGGGGCCGGGCTGTGCCCGCGGCCGGGGCCGGGCTGGCTGCGGGGGCGCCCGGAGCTTCCCCCGGGGCAGCAGCAGCGCTGAGCCCCCGCTCTCCTCCCTTCTGCCGCCCTCGCACAAGCCCCCTCACTCCCGACATATCCCGTTTCATCTTAATTACCGCCGATCCCCGGCACATGTCAAAGGGGACAGATGTGATTTAGCCCGTGGAAGCTCAAGCTCCCCGCGGGAGACAAGCTGGGGCGGGACGAGAGAGGCGAGAGCAGCCTGCAGCCCACAGCCTTTCGAGGAGGGCCCCGGGGAGGCGTGAGGCCACCGCTTGCCCAGCAGGCCGGGCTGGGGCAGGGCTGGCGTGGGAAGCCTCGGGCGGAGCAAGGGCAAGTGGGGCGGGCTGCTCAGGGCAGGTTCCGGGTCCCCGTCGGGGGGAACCTGGTGTCTGGGGGTCCCGCTCTGCCCCGGGGGAACTGAGCCCCTCCGCCGCCGGCCGGGTCCCCACACTCCTCAGGGCCCGTTCGGGAGTCCCCTGCCCGGGCAGAGGGGGCTGCTCCCACAGCCGCCGGGGACGGAGCAGGAGCCGGAGGGTGCGAGGGCGCGGAAAGGGAGCTGCGGCGTCCAGCGGAGCCAGCGGAACGCTTTCCGAAACGAGGAGGCGAGTTCTCGCCGAGCCCAATAACGGGTGGTGGCGAAAGCTCCGTCAGCTGGGGATGGCCCCAGTCCCCGACGAGGAGCCCCCAGCCGCCGTGCAGCGGCTCCGGCCCCCGGGCGGGCAGTGGCGGTGGCTCCCGGGGCGGACGAATCCCCTCCTGCGGGCGGACGGGAAGGCGCTCGCCTTCTCCTCGAGGGGTTCGCGGCACCTTCGGCACTTGTCGCCCGTATGTGAGCGGCTGCCGAGGGCTCCGTGTGCTTCAGAGGCGGAGCGGGATGGGGCAGGCGGTGCGCGCAGGGATCCACGCCGCCGCTCCGCCTAGCACCCTGGCCGGCAGCGTGGCAGGCACCGGTGCATTTTCCCGAGGCAGAGCGAGCCGCGGCACCGGCGCTGGCATCGGGCTCCCGACGTGAGATGGCTAGCGGCGGGCTGCAGCCGCGCGTCGCCCGCGGGCGCCGGTGCGCCGCACTCCTCCGATCCGATTCGCCCGCCCACCCCCGGCTGCGGAGATACGGGACGCCGCTCCTCCTTCCCGCGGCGGCGGGTCCGCTCCTCGCCGTCACGCCTTCTTATG